>MU883214.1:0-15435 GCA_036418205.1 Ostertagia ostertagi
AACCAATTTGCTAGCTAAATCATCATTACGGGCTCGTGATTCTTTCGGGGTGGAAGTAGTGTAGTGGCAGTTGGCGCCGCTTACCACGGACACCGCCCGGGATCAAATTCTGGACCATATGCTGCGATTGGGTGCTTGTCGCCAGGACGCGAAAAAACTGACCTGTGTATAAGGTTTGCCCTAGCAATTCATTGCATAAGCCAAATCGTATTCAAATTATGACGACCTAAGTCGACGTGAGTGTAAGTAGAACGCGTGGCGCATCCCACAAGGGATCGATTGGCGCTGGAAGCTCTACCTTCATCTTTTCGTCCCTTACAAGTTGATTTATCTCTTGAATGGAGCTTCATCCTTGGCTTCATAGGTTATCAACGCTTAACATTTTGTCACAGAAATCATCGACATTGAAAGGTCAAAGACCCTGGCATCGTTTACCGTTTTGGGATGCGCCATGCATTTCGCCCCTACTTTGCTGACTGTTAATTTACTTCAATTCTGAGTAGCTCTCCGAAATTTATTCTTCAGCCTCCCCTTATCATGCTTTGTATTTTTCACCATTTTTCGTTTTTTTTTCTGAAAATGCAATTATTTTTCTTTGCCTGTCTGATAAAATCAGTGGGAAAATATTTGATTACTGGCACAATTTACGTTTGGTATAAATACTACACTTTTCACCTCAGATGTCGCCCTAAGATAAGGTTGCGAAAATTTCCCATCCATCCTACATCGCTCCATGAGTATTCTTCTCCCATCACCCCTTTTTGCATGAAAGAACTGCATACGTGTCGTGCAGTGGAAAGTGGCGCGCCTATCACGAACACAAACAACTCGTTCGGTTTTTCTTCAGAATTCTCACTCTTATCTGAGAAATGACACCACAGCCTTATCGTTGCTATCTCAAAGCAACACCCCAGATCAAATTTGTGGGGTCACAGCGGTCGATAATGGAGTTGTGGATGCCGAGTTGACTAAAAATGAAAAAAGAAGCAAAGAAAACCGTCGAAGCCCTAACAAGGATTCCCTCAAATAAGGAAGGGGCGGGGCCGGACGAGTTGTACGAACTTGCCTGCTCCACGGCTCAACTAACCCGCGCGTATTTGAATTAGCCGCTACGCCGTAATCCACGTTGCGTGTCATGGAGTGTGCGCGACGTGGCTCGTCCAAACGTCAAGATTGTGAGACCTGAGCGCCATTGTCGCGCACTTTCGAACCGCAGCAATGGCACGAACAGCAGCAATAGCGCACACCCTGACACTCTTGAGCCACATTATCCCGGCCATTGCATACCTCGACGCCACTTCTGCGGTGTGTTGTGTTGCTTTAAGATCCCTAAACCCTTCCGAAAGAGAGGCATGAAAGTGCAATACAGCGTACCTCATGAGTCTAGCTGGGCACGAATAGATCCACGGACCGACAGCCCCCACGTCCAATTCCCTTCCAATAATTGGTGATGAGGCTACGTTGTTCGGCTCAAGTTCCTAGTTCGGTTACAGACCCCGTCGAGTGAGAATCGTAAAAAGCTCATTGCCCGACGTCGCATTTCGAACGAGGTCTCCAGCTGGCGCATTAACAACAAAGAGTAGCGATCGTTCGCTATGTGGTAATGTCCTTGTAACCCATTGACCTCTGTCTCACTACCACAGCGTACGAATGCGTTTAACAATTGACTGGTCGCCGCAGCCTTTTGTCATTTTTTACTGTTCGTCGCCCCTTTCCTCTTCATCTGTTCGTTCCACTTGACCTCTCCAGCCTCTTTTATTCATCTTTCCCAGCCATATAAAGAAGACCTGCAAAGTGCATTTCTTTTAGAGTGGACAGTATGCTGCTTTCGTTTTCCCACGGTTCAGTCATTCACCCATCCGCATTCCAAGCAAAAATAAAGAAAATACTAAAATTATTCTGTTAAATATTGTTTTAATATTTCTTCACATTTCGATTTTTGTATTGACATTTATTTTATATTTTATTCAATTTATTGTTCGGTACAGTCTTTCCTTTCCACCTGATGATTTTGCAAATACTTTGCATAGTTTGATGAAATCATTGGTCAGAGTGCAGTGCAAAAGATGATCTTGCCATGTTGCGTTTTCAGAAAAGAGGGCATTCTGGCCACGCCCCTTGTAGGTGTTGTTCTCGAATGGCAGTTCTCCTTGTGGCAACGGATTTTGAATACGAAGCGGATTTTAATAAAACATTTATGCAAGCATTATGTTGTAGGGCCAAATCTACTCAAAATTCCCCTGAAAATTTCCCTACCCGCTCAGGAGGGGTAGGTATTGGTGAGATGGTGCAGCAGGGCTGATATAAATTATGTGTTGACGGAATTCGGACCGGATGACCCTCCTTGCATTGGCCGTGATTCTTTCCGGTTTTCCGCACCCAGCGGAAATCGGATCAGGAGCAATAGTTTGTCCATCGTATCAAAAAAAAGAGAATCTTGACATTTTTGTAAGTTATTGAAGTTGCGAAGGATTCAACCTGAGAGCCTGAATTAACAAAAGTTGTGGGATGCGCCATGCAAAAAATTCTTAGGCAACTATGTAAAGGTGAAGGCAAAAAATGAGATCAACTGAGCGAAAAAGCCATTCGGATTGTTGGTGCTATACAGTTCAAATTTTCAAGTGGTCTATCTTCTCCTAAGAGTTGCCTGTACTTTCTCGAGACCCTTTTGAACAGCCGAGACTGGCTAAAATAATGCCTCTAAGCTACAAGACCAGAGGGAAACGGGTTGTAATGTGCTCGCCATTCAGTAGGCTATTAGGTGTGGCGTTAGCCTCGGCCAGTTCACGGGCAAATGGGACACTAAATCCGGTTTTTTCGCTGCACAACGGCTCGCGGAGAGTTCTACTCGGCCGTTTCTCTTGTACACCCCGACCAAGCAGCCGACCTCGATTTCGATCTTTTTGCTACAGCTGACATCCATTTCAGTTATAACAGCGTTCGCTCTAACAACCGGTGATCAAGCCATTGTGCCGGGTTTGAATCCAATGCTTTACGATTCATGAGTGGTAGCGATTTCATGTGCATCTTGCACAAAAACAAAATCATATGATATTCTCCAGACTGTCATGAAAATTGTTGTAAAAGCATTGGGCAAGCTTCAAAATATTCTTTACGAAAGTTAACGGTTTTTTCAAAAGTTGCAAAAGTACGCGATAACGTTGTCTTGATATCAATTTTTCGCTTCCCATTTCCCAGTATTCTCATAACAAAATTTAGTTTTCATGCTTCATTTTGCTAACTTCTCTGAAAAAGAAAACGTCGAGTTCCCAAAATCCTGTGGCTTAATAACTTCAGCGGCCTCCATCAGATGTAACTTGTTGTTAGTCCGGAATGTAGGTGCTGTTGGACCCTTTTTTTTTCGATTGGCAAGCTCGTTTATCCCACTCACCGCTTGGTGTTCGGTGCCACAATCCCGCAGACTTCAGCGAGTTTAATCTGATGGCAAGGTCTATGAAGACTTGAAATGGTTTTCAACGGTGGCTTCTGACTCTGGGGGAATGTTTGAATAAGCTCTACCCAGCCATGAAGACATTCTGGCTCAACTTTCCGAGATATTCTGCCGCAGCTTGGCTTGACTTGACTGTCACTCTTCAAGAGCCCCGCCCCTTTTATTTAAGGAGCTCCGCCTCTTTTAGTTAACCAGTAGGAGACTCGGACACACCCCTTCATCAGTTGCTATCCCCTACCAGGGTGTCACCTCTACGTTATTACTAGTAGCTAGGATGGAAGGGGCGGGGCGTACGTACCGGGTGAGTTTGTTAGTAGGGGGGGGGGAGGCGTCGGTGATTCCGAGGCTGAAATTCGAATTATTCTATGGCGTAGCGTAGGCGATGGGTGAGATTGAGGGGCGCAAGAAGGCAAATTTTACCGCTTCAGCGCACGCGTACATATTCCCCGCCCGGTCGGTGCGGGTGCGGGTGTTGGAGGAAAAGTGGTGCGGGGTTGGTGGTCGGTGGGTGGTTCGAATATTGTAAATACTATAGCAGATGATGGTGGTGTCGATAGTGGTGGAAAAAAGGCGGTCGTATTCAAATCCGCCTTGGGGAGGGGGTCGGAGGGGGGTCGTAGGTGGACCCTGTTCCCTACATCGTACCATGCATAATAACGTAGCTTTCACATGTCGAGTCGAGCTAGCGTAGCAATTTCAAAGTATAACCCAGCTGCCGTTCTTTTTTCTCTTTCAATTTTTCTATTTCCTTTTTTTATCAATCCATGCAACTACTGAATTTGTAGCCTATACACGTTCGACTGAGGTGAACATAGTTGAGTTGAAGTTTGAGAAATTTCCATGTTGTCGTTGGCTAATTGATGTCGGGTGTAATGTTTGTGGATCAGAGCCACTGATAAGCGTCAGCGATATACCACGCTTCGCCACGTAAGATCTGCGCATCATGTTCCAGTTTCACTCACATCTTTGACGTTGTCGAATCTTGACCTAGAAAGACTTTCATGAACGTTGGGGGTATCCCCATTCACGGCAATCTGCTTTATGAAGCTGGAATTCGATTTGTCGCACAGACGTCTTCATAAATTTCTTTCTTAGAGGCAATAACCGTTACAATTAGCCTATTCATACAAATACGCTTGATAAAAACGGAAGCCACATGTCTAAAGCCCACGATACTGTGGAGTCTACTGGCCGCAAACGTACACTGGTAGAAAATTACATAGCTTTTTGGAAGGTTGCGCTCCGCCTACAAGCGGTCACCCAGCCAAATGGTGCCGAATTTTGACGTAACGAGCATTGGTACGAACCATACTGCTCAGTCGTCACAACAGTTGCCTCTCTCTTTCTGAAAAGGGTCGCTAAGGGGTGACTTCTTCTTCCAATTTATTCTATTTAATGCAGTGCCAAACAAATCGGGACATATGTTGATGAGATGCCAGCAACTTGGATAAACTCGTCCAAACCACCCCGATCTCAACCGCGATCTCGTCCACGTTGCGAGGAAGCAATTCAGCTAGTCTTGTCCGCTTTTTCCGATTTTTTCTACACTAGCCTTGAACGGCACCCTCCAGTTTCATTCTCAACGGTTAACAAAATAAGTGTACTCAGCACCATTGACCCAAGGTTAAGGATCGTTTGCGCTCGTTCGCTGAAATTCAGAGGCAATTGCTTGCTCATTGCTCAGAAACCATTGTAATTCGCTGAAAGCTATTGTCGATGATAATGTTTATTGTTATAATGATAATGTCAAATTTTTGTTTGAACCTCTTTTTTTTCTCAGTTCATTATCTATTTTTTGATTCCGTTCTATTTGTTGTCTATATTCGTGCACATTCGACATTTGCGGCCGCCTTTGCTTCTGCTCTTACTGTAGCGGATGAAAGCTGGTGTCCAAAGCCGCTGCAGGGGGACACTACACCCTCGGGCTTCATCGGTACAGCCGCATTAGCCGCCCACTTTAACTCGCCCAACGCACAAAACTCCGCCCCTAACCCCTTTGCAGCCGCATGTCAGAACTTTGCAAATGCGCGCGATGTCGGCTAGCGTCTGCGGTGAATCACTCAATTGGCTGGTACCGCAACGCGACCGCGGACGCTAGCGAATCGCGCGATTCGCAAAGTCTGACATCGGCCTAAAAAAGTCGAACACATGCGTAGGTCGTGGAACAGCCTTAAAGGATAGGTCAACTTTTATTCCTCTTCTTCACTCGATGCTGTTCTGGAACCTATTAAATACGGCTGAATGTGGTGATATAGAAAAGGTGATATGTGGGGCAGAGAGTATTCCGCTACCGCGCCATGCGCTCCACTGCCGTTTGCAACGATAGACATTTTAGACACCTATGAGGTTTGAACAATGTCCTGCACGGCCTGCAATCTGCAGTCCTTTGCATCTTCAAATGATCTTTCTGGCAGCATTCAACTTGGAGGAACCTCATTTTACTCAGGCTTCACTATGAATTAATTTAAACTACTTGCGAATCATGGCTACTTTATAAGAAGCCCCGTATTGCTCGTAATTTCATCCAATTGAGGGTGAAAATTGTTGGCGCCGAATATGAACCGGTCACAGCTGAAGGTCGCTTCTGTTCTTGCGCGCCAACTGCCGCCATCACCTCGCTCACGTCATTTCGCTCAGCTGTTGTCACCAAAGTGTTGATCTGTTGGAGGTCCGCTCTGGACTGTTTTCGCCCGTGATTGAACCCTTTTCTCCACTTTGGAGCGCTATCCTTCAATTCATTATCCTCTCTTCACCAGTTTTGCACCCTCTTTTTTTTCTTCCGCTTCATCCATTAAGTGAACATCCTCTTTCCCCCTTGTGTACGTTTTTAAGAGGTTGTTCAGTCCTCAAACTAGTCAGCTGTTATAGTATCCACTTACTCACATACTTACTTACTACCTACTGTCATCCACTCGATGTTGATCGCCTCTCCCTTTCGTTCTCTCCTTTTCGTCGTTTTCCTCTACCCATTTCTTCCGCGGACGACTAACCGCGCCATTCCAGAGGGCAAAGCCACTAATGTATCGCATGGACCGCAAAATAGAGGCTTGGGTTTTTGCGTAGCCAAGATTCGGCGCGGATTTCAAGTGAGAGACACTGAATTATTGGGATCTTAGCTTTCAACTATCACTCTCCCTCCCGACCATTTACCTCCGCTCAAAAGCGGAAAGTGTCGGGTGCAGACCATGCACCACAAGTGACGACGGCTTTACAAAATGTTAATGTTTTCAATGAAATGATTGAGCCTGTTGCAGTTGTATTCTATCGATTGTCACTAATTACAACTATCATTTACCAGAAATCAGCTATCACTATGAACAACTTCTAACCAGATTTACTTGGAGGCCGTCGTCAGTTGTGGTGTTTGGTCTGCATGCAAACACTTTCTAGGAGGTTATCTTGGTATAGCTCAGTGCGTATGAAATTACAGAACGTGGATCCGAGGATCACAAGTGAATGAATGAATGAATGGCATGGATATGGATCATCTTTCATATTCACTACTACCTTTCTCATTTTTACTTCCCGTCCTCCATTAGGTTAAGGTGTATTTTTCTACAATTTGACTGGAGCCTGATACGGTACTGCGGCTTGTGGAATCGTGATCCTATCTAAAGAAATGGAAATGGTGCTCCCAAGCTGGTCCAATTCCCAGTGTGAGGAAAAACTCGTCAGACTGGCGCAATTCGATTGAAATGACCTGGCCTAGCACCCCGGCTTCACATCTCGCAGCATAAGCGTCAATGCGTCCTCGGTTGACCGGCTGCGCAACCGGCTCTGTTCCCATTCGACGTTATGAGTAGTTGGTCCAGTTGGTCTCATTCCCACAACCCTGTGGTCGATCCAGTTTCCAAGCTCTGAAATGTTCCTTCGAACCCTTTCTGAACTATCACTATCCATCATGCTCTTTTTTGCGATTATATAGTAACCCGTTATTCATCTGCATTTAGTAATAGTTCAAATTTGCCGGCCGCCCAGGGGAATGATCAAATTTGGTTTCGATAATAAAAGAAGTCATCCGCCAAACGCACATCAACCTCATCGTCGCCCAGGGTGCACCGTTGCATGGTAAGCTATTCCGGAGCAAATATTGCTCAGTGACCCCCTCCCCCCACACACACCGCTGAAGCGGACCCTGTCTCTACTAGCCTAAAGTGAAGACTATGACGTCACCTGGCAATCACGTTGGGAGATTAAGAATCTTCCGTAGTTGCCTCCAGCTCGCGGAGTTCGCCACATAATTTCGTCGAGTCGATGTAATAGAGAGCTTCTCTACTTTGGGGGGGGGGGGGCCACGGCCCAGCTCTGGCTATGCAAGATCTGACTGCTGACCCAGCTCTTTCTCTTAAAATAAGCCTCGTAACAGTCCACGTTTCCGTCGAGGACTCTCCGCCGGGGTGTTGAGTCGAATCTGGCCCCGATGTCCCGCGAAAACCTCCTGATGGCTGTTATTATAGCGCTTTTGATAGATTGGAATGCGCTCTTTACTTCTCAGTTGGGATTATTTGGTTTGAATTTAGCAAGGTGTAATTGTTTCCGTTTTGAGTGTGGGGAAATGAGGCCTTTTCTGCCCTTCCCCCTGCAATAAGGGACTCAAACATAATAGGAAGTTTTGGGAAACAGTCCTTTACTTGACTGTTCACGATTCATTTTATCTCGGGCCTTAAAATTCATGGCCGAAGCCGTACAAACATTCTTCTCAATTGTGTAGTAGGCATATGTAGGGGGCTCACTTCTGAATGTAGCTTGAAACGAATGAAAACGATGAGCAGAAATAGGACCAAGTGATCCTAAGTTGAATGCTGTAAAATTACAAGGAACGGCAACACTCAGAGCCAATCACTTCACAGTGAACAAAAAGTGGCAGATTCACGGCGCATTCCGCAACTCACGCTAACAGTCCTCCACTTTAGTTGGGTGTCCTCTCTGAGTTAACTTCGGAAACTTTTTCTTAACTAATGTCTATACTTTCTGTCATATGTACTTTGAGCTAGTGAAATTGCCCTTAGCCTACCCTTACCCCTTTTGAGTAATGCCACGCTCAGTTCTAGTCGTACTCTTCCACTTACAGGGGCCATAATCCCCTTTATTTCTCAGAATACAAGCTTTCTAGACTTACTTTGGTCTACACCCTTTTCTTTGAAATCCATATTTCATAGATAAAAAGTTATTGACGAAGAGCTGCAGGCAATTCCAGCGGTCGCAAATTCGTTGACCCGGAACAATCGCTGCACTTCTGCATTTTTGGTTGCATTCACGCACCGATGAATCCCAGTTTTTTCCTGCGAAATCCAATCGTGACTTCATGGACGACTCGTTTTCCGTTGAAACGCCTATTTAAAAGAAAAAAGGAATGACCTTCACGCAGGATTTTACGTCCTCTATTATGGCATTCTTCGAGTTTATCCGAGATTTCTTCTTTATCCTATTTGTGCACCATTCCGGAAGATCTCACCCGTAGAGAATAAATTTCTAGGAGCCATTAGAAAACCATTGAAGAAAGCTAGACGGTTATCAAACTGAAATTAGATATTTTCTGAGCTATCCCTTTACTGACGGCGCTTCCGTTCCATTAACCTGTTATCCGATGAAGGAAATGACGCGAGATAGCCAGGAAGTCTCATACAAAACACAAAGTCATCCAATTGTTCGATCTCCCAATCCCTGGAAGCGCCATGCTTTTGACTTCATCTCACTATCGGGCAAATCGTTAGGGGTAGGGAATACCTAACATCCGAAAATTCAGTTTCTGATTCCATGCGTATGCTTTGTGCCCGCCTAAGAAAGGCGTTCTCATATTGACTAAGGAGTACTTGAAATACATTTCTATTTTGAGTACACACTCAACTGTGGGCCTACACAGTCCTTTTAATTGCATTTGCCGACATTTCGGCTTTTGATAAACTCGTCCTAAAGAATCTCCTTATTACCTTTAGTGCTGGTTCACTTAGTTAATGTTCTGTGTTCTCTAATTTTCTTTGATGCTCGGATGTGAAATAGGATAGCGCACTAAGCGTGCAATAAATAAATAAATAAATATCTGGTCCTGTGCAATTGCCGTGCTGATTTTCATAGGGTCTTCGTCAACGCTTTATTTATTTCTGCGGTTGAGCGATCCATGTGGTGAGCGATATAGGACCGGGTCCAGTACATGCTACCAGTGGCTAGTGCCTGTTTGATCCTCACCCACGGCCTATAGCTGGGGAATAGTCAACCAATCGCACCAACTTTCCTTCTGATCACAATGGATATTCAAAGAACGGGGGCTCGAAAAAGTCGTTCTTCACTCCGTATTCTGGGACGGATTTAGTTACGATTTCAAAAATAGCGCTTCTAAGGGGCAGCGAGTCTTTTCTCCTCTGAGTAATCACCTAAAGCTGAGACGCATTCAATTTGCTCGGAGAAAGCTTAGCTTAGGACTAAGCCTAGGCCCAATCATAGGCTTAGGCATAAGCCAATGTGTAAGCATAAGCCTTAACCTAAGTCTAAACCCAAACTTAACCTTAAGCTTCAATGATCGCGCAACTGTGGTGACCTGACCCCAGGAGGAGAAACGCACGTCTCCCGACGAGCGGAGCCGCGCTGCGTCAGCCTCGAACGTGACTACGAGGGTTCTAACACAGCCGGAGCTATTTGCTCCATGATGCTATCCGCCCAAAGCGTCGGAGTAATAGTGTAAGCTTTGGTGCAGCAGTTGCAGAAGGCTTCCTCGTGTCAACGGGTGATGGCATTTCACCGTCATATTTCGAGGGTGCGAGAGCCGTGAAGAGGCCTGCGTCTGCTACGGGGGGGGGGTGTGAGGGGAAGAGGGATGGGGGAGCCATCTGAGGAACGTTTTCCCGTAAAACTTTTATCACCGGCAGCACCTTGCGCGCGACGAAAGGTTGGCTGACGTGCGGCATAGGCTTCTTGACCCCCTCCCCCCGTTTATGCCGCTTCCCCCCATGGTACGATCGCTTTTTCAACTGCCGGCTTGAGGAAGCGGCGAGCAGAGCCAATATGTAGTTTGAAATATGCAGGTTTGCTTTCCAACTGCGTAGTTGAATGTGAAGTCCAAAGTGGTCGTTGCATTTTGTCCGACAATCGCCAATCGACATCGAATTATGCATCGATTCGGCACATGGCTATTTGTGGACGGCTGATTTGGTGTCAGTTTCTCCGAGTAACAGCTTGGCAATCAGTTAATAGCCAGTGTGTGAGGATCAGTGTTCCTCTACTTACGTTATCCCCCTCCACTGCGCTCACAGTGTTCCTCTACTACGCTTACCCATCCACCTCATCGTAACCGTCGTAAGTGGCCTTTATGAGGGGTCCCATCCTTACAGATGGGCTTAAGTGAAGCCGACTGATAATTATATCGCCACAAATCCACGGTATTGGTCAAGTGGCAATGACAGGAGGTCACCCTAAAAACTACACGGTCCTCACGGTCCTTTGGGATTGAAGTGTTCCGCGAATGATCGATGAGGTCACGCATAGCGCATGATTACCTCCAAAAGGCGCCGGTCATCCTTCAGATGATCGCCGTTCGTGGTGGGGAATCAAAAAACTGGCCGGATCGTCGGTTTGGTGGGACCTTCCACTTTTCCTCAGTTCAGCAGTATTCTTGGAAATTGCGATTTCTTTCGAGTACAGTACTTTTTAGTTTTAGTTTGAGACCCTAAAACCTCTTAGAAAGCCTATACACCGCTCAAAAATTTAGGCGCTATCGCAATATACGGGGGCATCTTTTAGGGCTATGCCTCGCAAAGGCACAAACTGCGGGGAAAATGAAAATGGCTTACGCACCCTGAAATCCCTCCTTACTTCCCTAAGTCGTTTTCCAAAAAAAGCAGCTCTACTATGCGGTTTTAAATGTATTGCCACAACAATGCCCCTCTATCTTGCGATTGCGCCAAAATCTATTTTCATGCCTATGACCTTCCTATTGAACCCCTACATGACACCTCACCAGAAACACAAAAGCACTAGAACCGCTGGCTTCTTAACTTGATATATTTCTAATTTACGTGTATTTATGTTTATTTACTACATTACCGGTTTCTTACCTAAAGCAGCAGCCAACAACAAAAAGTGGGTGGAAGTGGGGCGCACGATTCTCTGGATCGAATCTCGCCCAGTCAACCTTACAACCCTAGGAGTTCCATGAATAAGAATCGTCTGGAAAATTGGAATATTGAATTGTACATCACCTGGCCCCGCAAGTGACTGTATAGATTGAGTGAACGATCCAAATACGACTACAATTCTGAGCCCAAGTAGAGTGCATGGCGCGTCCGAGGAAAGAGCTAATCAGCGCTAAGCACTCATAAGCGTCTACTTCTCGCTTCCCCTTGTCTACTGCCATGAAACGCATCGATGACGGAATACCAGCTACCCCGGTTGACCCAACCGATCGTTATCGCTCACGCAAGGGTCAGATGAGAGGTAGGCGGAGCTGATCGGGTTATTTTTTTGATTTTTATAGCAGAACAACCACAAACCCTATCACACTTCATAGCAATAACGTTTAACAAATGACCCGTAGGTGACCCAGTAAGCAGGCAACCGTCACCGCTGCACCCATCTGGCCGTTCCGCCCACTTCTGCGTTCAGTTGTCCTGTCGCCTATTTTCGCGGCTTTCCTTTCGTCCTATAAGTACTTCTACGGTAGACCTATGGGTATTTTACCTCCTCCTTAGCCGCTACTTAATCATAGCTCTGAAATCTTTGATACTCTCACTATCAGACAGAATTGCGTTCAGCGGCAGCTCTGGATAAGCCGTGTATCTGCCTTTCATTCAGAACGTGAGGCTGTATGATTATTTTGGCGCACTTATTTGCATCTTTCCTTATCCATTCTCCTAGCTTTTAGAATCCTGGTCATCGTTACAAAGTTTATATTTATCCTATTAAATCGAAGATATTATACGTTATAGTCGAACCATTAGGCCTTCAACGAAGATATTGTCTTCATATTTATTTATTTATTTATTTATTTATTTATTTATTTATTTATTTATTTATTTATTTATTTATTTATTTATTTATTTATTTATTTATACACTCAAATGAGTGCGCCAATTACCTGGCGAGTACTCACTTGACGCTCTGAAAAAGCGATGCAGTGCTGCTGGCCATTATGATGTCACCGACGGCTAGGTCAATAAATTGGATTCCCATTCCCACAACTATTGCTCAACATTTTTTATTATGTTTACTTAACCTAAGCATGACGTCATGAGCTTTCTCTGAACTCCTTTACAAGCCTATTATTATTGTTGCCATCAGAGAATTCATGCGCGCCTACTGTTTGAATGATTTGTAGATGGACTGTTGATTTTTCTTTGGTTGCTTGTTTTCTGGATCACTATCCAAAAACGGGGCGGAAGTGGTGTAGTGGCAAGTGGCACGCTTACCACGCGAGCGGTCCGGGGATCAAATCCTGGGTCGTGAGTCGCCCGGGCCAACCAAGCCTTCCATCCCTCCGGGGTCGGTTAATTGGTACCAGACTTGTCTGGGAGGATAAAAACACTGACTTGTACATCGGCTGGCCCCCGCAAGTCATTGTATAGGCCACATCGCATTCAAATGCCACTGCGAATGTACAAATGGAAGTAGAATGCGTGCCGCATCCCAAAAAGGGATTGATCAACGGCAAATGCTTTATCCTTTTATCTTTTTATCCATAAACGATTTGTTTACCGATAAGATTTACTGTGAATTGAAACATATCGAACCATTGGCAACGTCCTCTTTATATTTTGTAATCGGTTGTCCATTAGAGTTCATACGTCGTCACCAGCAATACATAAATAATGTAAATTAAAGTGTTACTAATGCGGAGGAAACGCCGCAGCAACAAGCCCGGACCCTTTGGATAATAAGGCTCCGAACATGTACTCGGTTCACTAGTGCAGAGAATATTCGCAACGGTCAGAGTACTAGGTCAGAAAAACATCTGTGTTTAGCTAGCGAAACGCAATCACCTCATCTTTCTAAGTTTACACGGAATCGAGTCACGGCTGACATCTAAACCACTTGAAAAATTGGGTGTTACTTATTTGCATTAATGTGTAGATCTTTTGCTTTGTTATGGCGCTAGTACTTTTCCAATGAAAGCTTCTACTCATTTTTTCCTCATTGTACCCATCGTCATTTCTCCTCTTTTGCACATATGCATATGCTTCTGTTACAAGTATATCATTTATTTACTTATTTATTTATTAACACTGTACAGAATGAGGCAATAGCGCTATACAAAAATGGAAGGTTTACTTCCTACTTTTTAATTACCTAGGTTTTCGTTCTACTGTTCTATAATGGATGTTTTGGAATGATCGGGAAATAACGGAAATGTGCACGGTAGTTGCAAAATAAACTAGATTCCCCGAGGTTACAGGTGGATGGGGAAGGCGGGGGGGGAAGAAGGGGGTGTGAGAGAAAGCCGAGGTTAGCCTCACCATTAGGGCCATGACGAGTAATTCAAATTTTATGCGCTTTATTGATTCTCAAAGCACATTCTGCGAAATTCAATTGAATGGGCTTCCGTGGAATTACCTCTCGTCAGCTGGAGTCCGCAGAATGCTGTCCCACAAGTGAAAGAATCCTTTAGACCGCACTAGGTGAACCTCACCGATGTGTCCGATATATGTAAGGACAGACAAGAAAGTCCTCCCACTTTGGCGCTCATATTCCAAGGGTTGGGGGGCGGGAACATTCAAAACAGGGTTAAAATCTGCTGACACCTAGCTGACACTAGAACTCAGCCAGGAGAAGGGAGGAACGCAGGGGAACAGAAATTCCTCACAACCTCTCCTAGGAACCCTTCCGCTCCCCAAAGCCTTAGTCGCAAGTACTGTGAGTGGCTCACTTCACTTGAATGTCCCCCCGCTCAACGACGAGCGCTCAATAATTTATGAACAGGTGCTATTTTATTGAAGAATAAAATGAGAAAGCATTCAGCGTTGGCCGCACCTTTTGGGATGCGCCACGCATTCTGATTCTTTGCGGAATCGTAGTGCCAGTTGAAAGACTCACAGGGATCAGCCTGAATGCAAGCCAGTGTTTTTATGCTCCCCGATAAGTCTGGTACCATTTAGCCGAAAGACGACTATGTTTGGAACTTTATATGTAGAGTTCAATATCATCTCAAAGTGAAATAGACAGTTTTTTACTTACTCACTTGTTTTTTCACTGGCCAATCACTGAGAGAAGCAACACCCAGTAGATATCGCGTAATTAATAACCAATTAGGCTTATCCAAAATCTAAGAGGAAAGTTCAAACTCCAGCTCCGGCTCCTGTGCGAGAGAGGGGAGGACGGGTGGTATCTGAGTTTTTCGAAGGGAGGGTATTTGAGGGTTGGCGAAGCCAAAAAGTTGGAAAAGGGGTCATATTTTTGGAAGTAGAAGGGAGGTCGTGATTGCGGGAGACGTGTTTGACGGATTCCGATATGGTCGTATAGAATGATCTCCTAAAGCTGATGGTGGAGGTGGAGGAGGGGGAGAATCGGATTTTCCTCTCCGTACCAAAGGAGAATCGTCAAGTTACCCTAATTGGGGCAACGGATGGTTGACCCTGTCTCTAGCAGTTAGAATTCATTGATAAGCACGAAATATATTCTTCTGTAGACCTTAGGCCTATTACAAAGGGTCTATATCCCCAGCAAATGAATCCAGTCTCGTCAATTGAACTGCTTTCTTTTTCCCTGATCGACTCGCTCCGCTTTCACTGTTCTCCGTTCTCAAGCAATCGACAGCCATTGCGATAATTTTCCACTGCGTCAATCGTGACGTTGTGAGCCGGTTTTCATGCGAATTGTGGCAAATTTACCCCACACAACCGTCCAGGCTGTCCACAGCACGTCTTGCAAAAGAAACGACGTTCCGAGTCGCGTTACTCACGTTGTTCTCATTGAAACTCCATGTGTGACTCGTCCTTGAACATTCGCTCTCCTCGCTCGGCCACTCAACGCTATTGATCCCTCGCCAGCAGCGGCTAGCC
>MU883216.1:0-14996 GCA_036418205.1 Ostertagia ostertagi
GACGAGAAACTTTCAAGAAATAGAAAAGGCATTGTTCAGGGAATTTTTTTGCATTCCCCAATATGAACACGTCAGTTGTCATCACTAGACAAAACGTACAAAGTTTCACTCAAGAAAATGCAGGGTGTCCCCCAAGAGGCCCGTCGCGCGGCGAAGGAAGAGACGCAGATGCGGCAAAGGACGAGTCGCAGCGCGTGCTGTGTGAGACGTAGTATGGTACACTCTATTTAACCTGACGCCTAACCGCTACAGTATGCGCTGCGACTCGTCCTTTGCCGCGTCTGCGTCTCTTCCTTCGCCGCGCGACGGGCCTCTTGGGGGACTCCCGAAAATGCAGGTTCTGACGCGAAACAAATCTACAAAAAGCACACTGCCAGACGGTAGCCGGCAGATCGGGAGGAGCCGAAGGGCTGCATAGGAAGAAGTGCGCCTTGAAGCGGCCACCTACATATTTGTCAAAGAATAGAAAGAATCAAATTATTAGGAGAATAGAGGCAAAGAGAATAGGATCCAGTGGAAGACTGAAATGTTAGTGCAATAACTCAAAAATTGAAAAAGAGTTCCTAGCACAATCACTGAGTGGAATCGTCCCCGTGGCTAATATTGTGACAGATGTACGGCGGGAATTCGAACTCGTAACAGACCTGGTTTCTCGATTGTTTACCAAAACAAACGCTATTGTTCGTTCTTTTAATTCCCGGCGCCCTCAAATTGAAGATTTATGGAGAGCACGTTATAGTGCTGATCCCGGCACGATTCCGTTAATCTGAAATCGAACGAGAACAAAATCATGTGTGTTTTGTGGTACCAGATTGCATTTCAGAAGGGTCTTTCTGCTTAACCTTTGGCGGTAAGGGGCGATCCCCTCAAAAAGTAGGAGAGCCCAGCGTGAGCTGGGCGATTCCGACAAGATCTAAATAAACAAACAGAGAACGAAGAAGGACTCCTTTATCTTGGGATCCTCACTATGAGTTTTTGAATAACCATGCGGCTAATTATTCTAAAGTTTTTTTTTGACATTCTGGGAGAACTCTCTAGATCAAAAAAAATGTGATGGGCCCGGTCTTTGGAGGGAGCTGTGAAGGAAGTGAATGTAAGGTGATTTTGATTGCATGTTAAGCGAATTGAGTACTTAAAATCCGAGTAGGCCAAGCCTCTTAGAAATTCTGTCACGTTGCCATGGTATTGGTGACAATTTTTGTAGCGCTTTTCTTTACCTGAGGCATTTAATACATTTTCATTGAACCTGTTACAATTCACTTATACAGCTACAAAATGAAATTTCTAGAAACTTCTTAATAATGCCCTTTATAAAATTTAATGATGCCCTTCATAGAAATTCATGGAGTAGACAGCCGAAAGGCTCGCGTTGAATGAACACACTTTGATGATAAACATTTCACAACAAAGTTTCCTATGGAAATTATTCTTCAATGTTCACAACGTTGCATGCAAAATTCCCTCAGACACTCCTTAAGCTTCAAATTGAACTTGTTATTAAGAATATTCGAATTTACGCATGTGTTCCAGTGAGTTTTGTACGAATTTTTGATAGCATAGTAAATTTGGATAGCTTCCTGCTCGACCGTAACTGCCCACCTACAGCCCCTGGTTAAGGAGGTTTCTATTCAAAAAGCATTTTCATGAATCCCACATCACCTCCCAGGCGTTTCATCCTTACTCTGTGTAGGGAAACACTTAGCTGGAAGAGTTTTCAGCATAGGAGCTAATTTTAGAAAAAAATGCTCCTCTAGTTGAGCCATACCTTCAACCGGGAAGGGAATTACATAGGATTCTAGGTATACAACCTGGTTCCATAGTGGATGACTGGTGCACGACTCAGGCCACTCATATTCCTTTCTCGAAGGCTTTCCCACCCTGAGGGCACGTACACGAGGAATTTTGCACAATGCTTTCGAAGTTTTGGAGTTTTCACCATTTTTTGGTATAAAGACGAGGGAACGGTTCGCAACGTGGCCTGAGGGCCCTTCCTTAATGGGGTAATAGCTTGGCGGGAAAGTTCTGACATAACTGTTGAATTTGGAAAACTCATTGCTCTCAGTTTAGCGGCGTCTAAGCAACGTCGTCGATAAATACTAGCAGATGAGGTGATACTGCTTCTATCAGTCGCACTCTCTTGTTTTTTACTTCCTCCCCTTGCATACTGAGAATTGTTTTGCCCTAGACCGTCAGAACCTGCGTCGTGTCACATGTGTCTTCTACGTACTCGGCTCCCATTGAAAGCTGCCGAGGCCAAAGTGGGGGAGCTGTGTACCGACAATACCCTCGACTTCGAGACATTTGTGCGCTGGAACGATTACATCAAAAGAGAGACTACACTGAAGGCGAAATAATGTCTAGACGCATATCGGTCCTCAATCTGAGGGAGTTACGGTGTGTAGTAACGTGCCCCTTCCACCTTCCACTCAGAGTGGGTCGGTTCAGGAGATACGCATCAAGAGGTTCTCTAAGAGGAATGCCGAACTACCCCTTAGAAATAACAATTCCACGCTGTTGGAAATAGTCTACAGAAATAGGAAAAGGAGTAAGCGGGGACGATATGTACCGCTCCGCCTCAAGCCAGTCGATCGCCATCGCCGTGTGTGCCTGCCTCACTCTGCTCAATCAACAGCTAAGGAAACAGATGGCTGCGAACATGGATAGCTACTAATTATACCAATGAGTTTTTACTAGAAAGGCAGGGTTGGTGCGGTTTCAGGAGAACGCATAAATGTGGTTATACTAAGAGATCCACCCTATGAAGTTATCGCCCGGTCAGCACTTTGTGTAACAGCTAAAAGAGGAAGCATAGTTGGAAAAGAGCAGCAAATTTGACTCCCCGAATCTTGTGCAATTAAGAAAGAACAAAACCCCCCTTAAAACAAAATAATAGATACGGTTCGTTGCTCTAACATCCAGACCTCCTACCGTTGAAGAGGGCTCTCGGGCTCGTGCCCCAGACATAGCTCTTTTCGAGTATTGGTCGCTCTCCGATCAACTCGTTATTTAGTTGGGAAAAGCCTTATGCTCAAGTCAAGATGGAGCTGACGTCCGATATGCAGGAAAGTTCAGTGAAGTCCCGATCCATGCCTGTGGATCGGAGGGCTCCCGCAGAGTATTTTCCACTAGCGTTTTTTATCCCATAGGTGGGAGTGCAAGATGTACGTGACAATATTAGAGGAGCGTAGTCGAACTTATTTCCTGGCTCTGTTTTTCAAATTCCGCCCACCGAAAGTTGACGCGTGTCCTGTCAGTTAGCCTTCCAAAATCAGGAGGGATATCAAGTACTGCGTAGAGCAAGTTTCGCGTTTCGTCTTCGTTTCTTTTCCCTTCTCCGTCATGATCATATGAGTCCACTTTCTTGGTAGCCCTACTTACAAGCTACTTCCACCTGGTACTAGGTAGAATTTATCGCCCTTTGCCAATACGTTATGCAACCGAAAGCTAGTCGGAAATGTGTCCAATAGAATAGCGTTCATGCGCAGAAGGCTCTGAAAACAGGCCAGTGTCAAAGTTATGAGAAAGACCTTGACTGCACCAAAAAGCCACAGCTTCGGAAAGAAAAACAAGGAGAGACTGGATGTGTAGTTTTTGCTTTTGGAAGATCAAGGCATGCGGAAGAGAAGCCGCCGGTTATGGTAGCAAAAGAATGACGAAAATAGAGACATCATACGCAGGCGATAAAACCCTCCACGACCACGATAGAACATAGTGACAGTGCGTAAAATGGATAGCTGTCAGTCGGCTGTCAGGAAGGATCTGGATATTTGCAAAGAGACGAGCCATTAAGCGACGTCGGCGATTTCATGAGCGCCGACGGCCGCCATCGCCGTCGCCGTCACGGCTCGAGGCCGCCGGCATGCAACGGTTTTTCTTCGGCCGACCAAGTCGCCGCCCCGTGTTTTCGTAACCCACGCGGGTTTTTGCTGGGCCTCGCCAACACACACTCACAAAACTCGGGAACAATGCCACGACTACGGCAGAACGCCGTCAGTGAATAGAACGCGGTTATGCGCTGGAAGAAAAACGCTAAGCGTATCTGCTCGAAAGCCCACTGGCCTGGATAATGGCGACAGCTGCTTTCGAGAATTCTGCATTCTCCACTTGAATGCCTCCTATACCATTAAAAACATCGTGCACTGAAAATTTGTTCCATATTCACCGTAAAATTGGGTTGTGTGCGACCAAAGAAAATCATGTGCAGAGTTACGAGCAAAAAACGAACTTTCGGATGGAAACGGCTGGAGAGCTGTAGCCAGAAAGGTTCACGGGCCCGTGTGTTGTAATTGCGGCCACATGTAAGGCTTTGTGAAGAAGACAAGTAAAGTTTTTTATCCAACCGAAGTGACAATAGCTGAATTTCCGAAGATTTGAAAATCGAAGTCCAACATTACTAGAAGGATCACCTGAGATGAGGATCAGAATGGATTTGCCACAGGTTCTATGAAAGGTCAAGGAGTGCCTGAAGCTCATGGAAGGATAGCAGCTAATTGCGAATGCCTCCTAAATAGTAGCTAACGACTCTCTCCTTATAAACAGCCCTATATGGATCGCGTTCTCATCAGAGGTCGCGCCAAGGTGTAGGATCGCGTACTCATCAGAGGTCGCGCCAAGGTGTAGGGCATCCTTCTGGTGAAGGGTGGAAGTAAATACAGCATAAAGTTCAGTGAGAAATCCCTCGATTCAGGCTTTATGCTTCTGGGATAAATAAAGGTCAGTTCACTATTGATAAATATTTTTGTCGTCACGCATTCTACTCCCATTCAAAATTGCAATGACGTTTGAAAGCGATTTAGCCTAAGCAGTGGCTTGCGGAGGACAGCCGCTGTTTATTTCCTGTTTTCATCCTCCTAGACAGATTTGATACCAGCTAAATGATACAGAAGAGGTGGAAGACGTCTTTCTGCTAAACGGCGTACGCCCAGTATTTGATCCCTGGACCGCGTGCCTGATAGCGCTGCTCGCTGCTACCCTTCCGCCCGTTCCAAGTGTTGAGTTTCCATGTCACGGTCTCACGGTCAGCTTCGACGTGTAATTTCCCCCTTGATTCTCGTTGTTTATCAAGGTTTCTCTGCCCATTTTAGATTTCCTTGAGATAATGTAACCTGACGTCGGTCCCATGGGACCCGACTCGGAGCAGAAGAGTTAGGGCGGATGGATAACGGTTTTGTCACAATCCACGGTGATCTCTTAGTTGTTCGCTTAATACTGTATTCAGTATTGCCGTATCATCAGAGATTCCTCACCGCACTGCTATAAGTCAATTTTCGATTTGTTCTTTTGCAAAGGATCCCTTCCTGAAAGCTGCGGTCACATTATTGGTGAGTTTTCTGTTGCTGTCTGCTTTTCATGTTGTTTCCATTCATTTCTTTCATTTTTGTTTAACGCATGTATGGCATATTGAACCCTTTACGGATTCACTAGAATAAAATGGAGCGCAGGAAAACCTTTTTATGCAATAACAATTTCCAAGGGACCTACTGACTTGTTGGTGTTCTTGTTTTTTTCATCACACCGGAAAAAACTCATAAGAAAGGAATCCCATCTTCAGACTTGAACTCTGTATTTCTATCTTTGTATTTTCCTTTCTGTCAGTCATTCGAACGAAAATTGTTGGAAACAAGCAATCTATGAGTTGTCAATCATTTAACAAGAAAAAAGATGACAAAAAACGGGAAAACAAAGTAAACAGCAAGAAAATACGGAACGAAAAACAGTCAAAGGACACAAATTCTAACCATCAGTTAGGCTCGAAAAACTATAATATGCCGTTACAATAAAAGTAATGGCTTTATATAAACTTTTGTATTTGTAAAATTAAACTGTTTTTGTTTTTATTTTTCGATCTCAATATTTTTATATGTTTTATTCAAAATTTATTTAGGGGGTGGGATTCAAAGAGTAGTTTAGTCTCCGTTTCGCACGTGCCCTTAGACGGAGACTAAACGAAAGAGTATCCTCTCCCTGTGCTCATCAGTAAGGGAGGAGAGGTATAAAGAATTTGATTTACATTATTGTAGTATTTATTAAATAAAATTTTCAAAAGTTGTTAGCGTGAATGAATTATTAGTATTTGAGTTAATTAAGGTTTAATACAAATTAAAGTTTTTATAGCTAATTAGATTTATCTAACATATAATTACAGTTTTTCATGAAAAAGTGAAAGAGTTTGTTTACTATTCAATGAATTTGTATAGAAAATTGAACTCACCTCTTGTCCTGCCTCCTCGAATAGTAGATAGATATAAAATGAGAGGCTAGTCTTGATATAACGTGTGAAAGTTTTATCATTGTTTATCATTCTCTACCGATGCATATTCATTTCCTTTTCAAGGGTCATCAAGTTTTCGAAGAAACTCTAGTAAATCGTCCATTTTTAGTTCATATTTATATTTTATAAAAGTG
Organism: Ostertagia ostertagi; assembly: GCA_036418205.1. Taxonomy (NCBI): domain Eukaryota; kingdom Metazoa; phylum Nematoda; class Chromadorea; order Rhabditida; family Trichostrongylidae; genus Ostertagia; species Ostertagia ostertagi. Next base: position 6,406 of record MU883216.1, read on the forward strand.
TTTTTAGCAGAGCACTTTATCAGATTGATAATAAAGATATCTGTACTATATCCAGATTCGTTTAATTGGTTTCTAGTATATTTTAACCTACTTATGAAATCCTTTTTATTGGAGCATGTTCGAGCTATTCTTAAAATTTCGGAATAAATCGTATTGTGTTTAATGTGACACGAAATATTTGTTGTTGAGTTTGGAAAGCGTTTTATGTTGAAGTTGAAATAGTCCGTCTTATTATACATTTTTGTCTGTATTTTATTTAGATCTATATTGATTTCTAGATCTAAATAATTACATCTATATTCGTCAGTGTGTGTAACTTCCAATTTCAAAATATTTTCGTATATTTGGTTCAGTTTATCTAGAACAGTTTGTGTATCTAGATTGTGTACTACAAGGATATCATCCATATATCTGAAAGGTCTAAATTGTAGGTTTTTTGTACTGTTATGAGTAAGTGAATAGATATATTCAAAGTATGATAATGTGAGATCAGCTAATAGAGGGCTAACATTGCTACCTTGTGGTACTCCCGTTTTCTGTACAAAGAGGTGTTCTGCAAATTTACAATAGCTGTTTTTCAAAAGATAATCCAAAAGGTAGACTATATCTGAAATTGTGTAATAATTGAAGTTCTTATAAGATGTGTTATTAGTGTAAAAAGTTTTCCGTTCATTGTGTGCAATGTACTTTTTGTTGCTATTTTTGTAACATATTTTTAATATTTCTCTAATATTTTTTATAATATGAGAATGTGGTAGGTTGGTGAACATATTCGTAAAGTCCGCCGAAAAAAGTTTCATGTTATCCATGCGTATGTTTTGGAGTTGTTCGCTAATGTTTATGTTATTGATTGCCCAATAGCCTATGAATTGAGTGTTTCTGTTCTTAATAGTATTGTTGTAGTTAAGAAAGTGCGTTCGTATGAAAGTTAAAAGATGGAGGCGCACGCTGCAAACTTCACGGGATTAACACGTTGACGACATCGCGTGTTTTGGCATTTTGCACCGCGTGGGACAGGAGCGATTTTGCGAGCGCGCCGTCCTCACCTTACTTCCGCTTATTTTTGTTTAAAATGCACAATAACTTGAATCTCACAGAATTATTTCGGCAAGGATGAAAGCATAAAGGTCATCTATATGAATAGCAGTAGATTTTTGTTTAGAAAGAAGCAGAATGACCACGAAGAAGCAAAAAACATCACTTTCGCTGCGAATGAAGTTAAAAGCATTTTAAGCGCCGTTTTAAACTTTTAAGCCTAAGTTCTTCTATCAAATACAAATATCTCGAAACTCTCAGAGTTTTGTATTAGTGTTTCTACAATATTTCATGTGAATATTACGACAGTGAAAGGAATACTAGGAAAGAATTGAAATGAAAGTTTTGTGCGTTCAGAAAATCTTTGCTAAATCAAGGGATATTTGACCACTCTGGCTGCCATGTGGTTTATAGTTATGCTAATGTATTATCTATAGAATGAATACAAAAACTCGAGAAGAAGGAGCGCAAGCACATAAAAATGAATACATAGTTCTGACGCGCATGCGCGTCAGAATGTCCGATGCGGTGCAAAATTCTTGACGCGCATGCGCGTCAGCTGTCGTCAACGTGTTAACGCGAGACAATTTTTTGGAAAAAAACAAATGGCCTGGTGTCAGTCATGTGAAAGTGAGTTGAAGTGATCGTACGACACAAAGCGCGCTTTAGTTCCAAAATGGTCCAAGGAGTCTCCTGAAATTAGGAACTGCTAGCAGCTTCATTCTTGCACCACTCCTTTGATTTTCTAAGAATGTTATATGCTTGAGTATTTCATAGGCGGGTACGAGAAACTATTACATGTTGCGGTTGGATTATGAGATTTTTCGGAGTTGGATAATGAGGCTTTTGGAGGATCAAACATACGGCACAAAGAATCACTGGGGGAAATTCAAACCGCTAACGCACCCAGGAGTGTCTCCAATTACTAAGGCTTTGCCTTCCAAGTTTGATAACAAAGGTTGATCAATGTTGAGTGCCGGGGACTCTGCATCCCCCCCTCTCCGCTCTTCCACGCCCCTTACTGGATAAGAACCGGATTGCTCAGAAACACAACAAGGACCACTATACACAACCTTACCTTTATCCACTAGCAGTATTAACAAGTTTTGCGTATTTGGACACGAACTTTTCAAGATTGCAGATTTAGACAGCATGGGGCGAGCACCATGTTCTAACAAAAAGCGTGAAACTGGTGACTGGTCGTCAGAGTCCGCCGCGAATTTCGCGAGCGCAAGATCACTGAAACAAAAACCCGATTGCTGCAAGGTGCTCTTCAATCCCACCGCGCTTTCAGCTTGATGTGTGATTTTAAGGTCGCGAATCGCGCGATGTATCGCGAATTCTGACACTAGCTAACTGAAGAAAACATGAAGTCAAACCTAACAAGCTTTTTCAAAACGCTTTCTTGCATATTATACGGAAGCATGTATGGACCCAAAAGCATATTTAGTTTTCGTCAAGCGGTTCCAATACTATCAAAAACATGGTGCAAGATACTGCCAACGCTTCAATTCCCGGCGGCGTCAAGAATTTGCTTTCAAAAGCGGTTATTTGGTCTCAAAATGGCGTTCACTATGAACGTGACATCAGCAGATTTCGACATTTGGTGATATATTTGACAACCCGAAGGCGTCAACCTAAAATGCAAAGTCGTCGCACGGGGAATCGAATCAACAGCGGTATCTTTCACATTCACTGTACTACTAAAACCATTTAGTGAAATCGAAACATGGTTTTGTAGTTCAAAATGCATTCCTACATTATGCAGGAAACGTTTTGAAAAAAAGGCGCTTTCAAATTTAGAAGACTTGCATTAACCTCATTAGTTAATTTTTAATCTTTTGCGCAAGACCCCCATTGTTAGTGAACGAAACCACCAACTATTAGAGGCACATAAGAAAAAACAAAGGTCAGCAGCTGAATAAACATTACTAAAATATTAGACATTTAACAAGATTTTTTTCGATGGAACTCAGTCCATCAAAGAAACCTACTAGGCTTAACAGTGTTAACGTGGGTTACGGTGCGACCAACAATGCTGAGAATCGTTCTTGACTATCTGAGGTCAGCAGGTGTTTGGGAGGGTATTTATGGAATGATGAATTGGAGAAGCAGGATAGCCAGGAAATAATAGCAGAGAAGAAATTTCAGAGAAAACTTTTCTGAGTTTGGCACCGCTGAATTTCCCTAAGGTAGTAAGTCCGCTTCAATTTTTTTTGTGTGAAGACAAGGGCTTTTCTCTTGGACACTTTTTTTTTCTGATCGGGCGATTTCTTTCTTACAACTTTTTCTCTGCAATTGGCAGCGACTCAAGAAGCAAGGAACAACCGTGAGCAGAATGTCATCACATGGTAGAAATAGTTGACCTTTATGAATTCCCTTCTGAGGATATCCCAGGAGGGTCCCAGATTTGATGATTTCGCTGGTGTACCGAACCCCTTGAAGTGGCGCTCAGTATACGCCAACAAAGATATTTCAGGAGCTGCTTTTTCAGTGCGTTGCAAGTGACCGAGCAAATCGAGCTCCAGCCAGGTGTATCGAAAGCGTCACTGGAATATGACGAACCTCCGAAAAAAAAAACCCATCGGAATACTTTCACTCATGCACACCATCTGGACAATATCAATTTCAAGCTTAATTTAGATTTCTATCAATACTAAAGTAGTACCGAGAACAAAAGAGGCGCAAATCTGTCCTTGTTCAGTGTTTTCGGGCCGTTATTTGATCTTATCAAACATTCATTTATTTGTTTGTTTTATTTACTTGTTTCTTTTTCATTCTTTGCTCGAGTCATTACTGCAACGAATAAAACACAACAATAACTATGAATCAATAAAACAATAGATATCGCACCTAATGAAATGAAGCTCAACGATCAATGACGGAGAGGAGGAATCTTAGGATTTCGCGGCTAGGCCCTGGAGTGATCCAATTACATGCGACAAGCGCTTGCAAAATCTTTAATATCTTTAAAACTTGTTATCGACTGGGTGGCATGTGAGCTCCAGTAGGTGACATTACCTTTTCTCTCTTGATTATTTATTTATTTACATGCTTGTTTCAGTTACTTTCAGGATGCGCACAGATGCCAAGTGCACCTTACGACCTCTGCAGCACATCATACATTAAAAAAACTGAATAAATCCTATCACGAATGGTCAAGAACTCTCTACCGAGTTTTGAGTGACGCACCCACCATCCTGTCTCTAATTTGTATTTACAGTGTAGTATTTATAAAAAAATAACTTCCAAGCAGTACAATAAAACAATAAGGAATAAAATATGACAAAAACTATTAACTAGAGAATAAATTACTACAATACATATAAATACACTACGATATAGTAACAAGTAATGAAATAAAGTAAAACAAAATAGAACAAAGTGAAACAAAATAAAATGAAATAAAAGAAAAGGAAAATTTTATCATTTAGCTATCACCGGTCAAATAGAGGACTTCCAATTTTTTCGAAGCATGAATGTAGAGAAAACTTACAAAGTCTTTGACAGGTGATATGTAATGTCAGGGCCAAAGTCATTGCAGATTATAAAAGTGCACCACGCGAAGTTGAAGAAGAGAAGAAGTCAGGTTAATTTGAAGGAATAAAAAATAAAAAAAATACTTGAGGATTGAGGTGTCGTATAGTAGTTGAAAGGGAGGGAGACTAGGGCAGTTCATAATTGTTGCTAGGAGGCCAAAATGAGTTCACGAAAAGTTCAGGGGTAATGTAGTAGCCGTTTGAGAGGGCTTGTAACAACATTTCGCTTCAGGAGGAGCGTCTCAATGGTTAGTATAAACAAGGCAGAGAGCTATAGCCGGCTTCCATGAATCTTTTCGAGGTATCTCATGTCTTCAACTTTAACTTAAAAATGTCATGTCATTTGAAGGCACACCCTAGACTTAAGTCACTACGATGAAGTCTATCAGGTAGGGCTGCCTACATGCGCATACATTACCGACTTTACGGACCGGAAGTTGTCAGGCAAAGGGTGGTGAGGCTTAAAGGAATCCTTCACGGAAAAATCATGATTCAATTTCAGCCACAATTCACTGGCTTGAGGAAAAAAATTCCATTTGTTTTGGTAAAAAAATTCGAAAAACCGAAAGGGCTGCTACGCGTTCAAGTTACCGCCGCACATCTGTCACAAATGCTGGCGACGGGAATGCTTCCACTTGGTTCTTGGAAGTGCCTTCACTAGAAACTCTTTCTGGCCTTCTGACTTATTGCATTCACATCTCACACTTCTACTCATCCTATTCTATCGATCGATTTGTCTCTACTCTCCAAAATCGCACGCTTTAACCCGATTCTTTCATTGCGTCGCCTGATACGTAGCCGCCCAAGGCCAACTTCTTTCCATGCCCCGCCTTTGGCTCCGCCCGAATTACCTTCGATTGTCCATAGAATGTTTTTGTAGTTTGTTTCTCTTCGGAAACCGAATCTTCATGCGTGAAACTTTGTGTGCTGCATTCCAGTGATCACAACTGACACATTCATGTTGAGAAAGAATGCAAGAATTTTCCGCGAAGGATTTCCTTTAAGATTCAGGAACCCCACCAGCAGGTAGTGACCTCATAGATCGGGTCTGCTCTGCTCTTATTCATGCTCTATTGCCCAAGGTTCTCTTCCTTTTCTTTGACGCCTAGTATCTTTTATCTCACTGTCTGCCTCTTCGCCCTCCCCTATAGCCCAAAGAAGAGGACATTTGTTTTCTGTGTTCTCTGCGACTCCTTTGCCTTTTCCTAACAACCCTTTTCCCTTTTTTCTCTACTATCGGTCACTACAGCTTTCGTTTTCAATAGAAATGAACACATAAATTGCCTTTAAGGGCCTATTGGTTGGCCTGTACGGAGACCTCCAGCGACTACCCATGTTCAGAGTAGGTGTTTCTCCTCTGAGTGACGGGACTGCTCCCAGAATGGGGACACGTGTATGTGAGGTCTTATCTAACGAGAACGCGGGGCAGCGCTTTCAGCCTCTACGAAACCTTCGCTTGAGCACAGGGTATCTCACGCACAGCCGTATTAGGCAGTGAGCCCATTCTACCATAAAACGAAAACTTGAAGCAAGTTGTTTTATTCAATGACACAAATCCTCCATGACTGTTGATCGCTGTTAGAAGCGCAGTGTATGGTGACAACTCTGTTTCTCTCAATCTGCTTGGCCTTTGCTTGCCATTCTGTCGCTACCCTCAGCCTGCTTGAAACTGCTTCAGTTGGTGAATAAAAACGCGAAAAAATTGCGCGCAAAATCAATTCTTATCCTTCACCATAACGGTTCCAGTAACTGTTTGCAGTAGTATGGAAGCAACTGAAAGTCTTTGTGACCACACCTTCTAAGTTCAAAAAAAGGTGGTAGTTTTTGCTACCTAGCCTCTTTTCTTGTTTCTTTCCTGCGAAGGCATTACATTTAATGGTCGTATAGTCATACGAGCAGTCGCCTACGGCCAGCCCACGACCAGCTGGTGTCAAAAATCTCTCAACGAGGCCCATGCTCTTTGTGATGGAGTTGAATTGGCTGTAAAGTTACATGAATCCATACTACTAGGATGGCGAGTAGAGCGATCACATCAGTTTCAGTTGGAATGAAGGGGTACCACCTCGTAGTTAATATTTCTACTAATGCATAAATCTTTCCTTCCATTCTCCGCTACCCTTTCGATATTCTTGAAGGACCCCTAGGACGATAGGTCAGCTTTATTTTCTGGGAGAGAGCAGAACATGGGTGATACTTGACTAGATTCCTGCATTTCTAACTATCTCTTCTCATCCACTACTACGTATCTACTACTTACCATTAGCATGACCCTTCTTCATATGTAAATAAATAAATAAATAAATAAATAAATAAATAAATACATAAATAAAGAAGCTGTCGCGTTGGAAAAAACCATGTTAATGCTCATTTCTGAAAGTGTTTGCAATGACATGGTCCAGAGATGCAGAGTTCGGCGACCATTCTGTTTCTCTCAAACTCCTTCTGACGGTCGCAAAAACACTGACGTTATGGAAATGCAGAATTTCACGACGTGAACTACTCATACTTACACAAAACCCGGGGTGGGCAGTTTTAAGGGTGGAATGGTGCCATTATGTTCTGCACCATGGTGACGGAAAACCAGTAGTAATGCACACAGCGATCTCCCACTTATCGTGGGAGATCACTGCGTATTACTACTGGTTTTTCGTCACCATGGTGCCTTCTTCTTTTTTGTCCTGCAAAAGAGCTATACCACTCAGTGTCAGGTGAAGCAATGCAAGGCTTGAACGGCCTTTCTTTGGTTTGGGCATTCAGCTGTTGAGTTGCTAGAACTTCAACTATTGAAAAGTGAAATCGTTTACAGAAAAACGCCTTTTTCTTCTTCTAAAGTTCAAAGCATAACTTGAGCGGCTTGTCACAAATTTGATGCTCGTTTTCTTTCCTGCCAGTAATACCTTCTAATCCCATCTGCCAGGATGTTTTCCATTTCAATTGACATTTTTAAGCTTTGCCATGGGATAGCAGGATTACGTACACAGAAGCTGAAAAACAAAGATGCCTTCATGGGTTAAAATAACTTTATTACCCAAAATTTTCGAGATAAGCAAAAAATAGAAAAAATAGGGTGATGTCAAAGGTGGTCAGAGGAGTAGTGGGCTAGTTCATTATAAGAATTCGCCGAATAGCTGCTGACAAGATCTCCTGCACTACTAAATATTTAGCCTTCTAACTTTTCTGAATATTAAGAAGGACCGAACAGTAGTTAAATAAATATTTTTTGCGCGGGTATGTTGGATGAATTCGATTCTGGCACGATGGTCGGTTCGCTTTTACTTACTCAACGGGGTTATGCGTCAACTGCGCTTTGACAAGAGTCAACTGTCTGTCGGTATTCTACCATTGAGGATGTGTCACATTCGAAGCTTCTGGTTGGGGTCTTATTTTCGGTTTTTGTATAGTTACTGTGGTAAGGGCGTACATGAGATTTGTAGAGGGCTGGGATTCTGTTGACAACGTTGAGAGGTCGCCATCAGCGGGGAGTGGGGTTCGATTTGGCGGGATTCAGGACAATTTTGGGGATTCTTTTTCGCGAGATAGACACGAAATCGGGGATCTGGAACATTTCCCGTTTTTTGTCACATTTTACACGCGAGCCGTTCTCCCCTCCTTCCCGCTTGACGGCTGTTTTGGAAAAAAAGTTGGGGTGGAGCTGGAATGTGTCAACAAGTCCCGGTATCGGATACTGTGATGAGGACGGTGGGGGAGTCGTAACCGTGGGTGTCCCATTTCACATGTAGGAGTGGGTGGGCGTTCGAGACCCTCTCAAAGGGGGTCGTGTAAATTTCAAATTTTTTATTCCTTACGGATGACCTTGGTACTGACTAAGATCAAGGCATAAAGGCCTTTATTTAACTCCTTTGAACTTTTTTATGACCTTACACGTACAAGACCGGCGGGACGCATTTCACTTCTGGTTGCCCAGGGTTAGCATAATTTGGGTACTCCTATGTATATGTCCAAATATGTTGTTTGGGATTGCTTTCAAATTTCCTGTTTGTCAAATCAATATGATTC
>MU883217.1:0-14238 GCA_036418205.1 Ostertagia ostertagi
CCTGATACGTGGACATGCCAAGGCACTCCCTTCCACTGTCTCCTTGTCTCCGCCCAACCTACCCGCGGCCGTCCCCGTAGGGTGGTTTCTGGAGGCTTCCTCATCTCCGAAAGGTGAATCTTCTTGCTTTGAACTTCGTACGTTGTCTCTAGTGATCACCGCTGGAGTGTTTAGGTTGAAAAAAAAGAACTTCCAGCGGACGGCTATTTTAAGGCACTCCTGGTAGATGGGAATTCACGGAATAGAAGCAGTTTTCGCATAGCGTTAATATGAATGTGCAAGTAAGACGAAAATTAAATGGTACTTACTGGCTCATGACGCAGTCCTTGTTGGGGTAAAAATAGATTCCCATTTCAGGAAACGTTTTTGTTCTGCTGCCGATCAAAACTAATAACGAAAACTGGTTGCTATTGCGGCAATAAGAACGAAATGAATTCTTAGAGTTAGGATTGAAAAGGGATTTGTGCGGTTTTTAGTTTTCGTGCCTTACATGGTTGTTAGGTAAAACGTTAATTCAACACAGTGACGACAGTCCGTTGCGCGTATTATAGGCATAATTTTCAACCATTTTTCAAACCACCATTACTCCTTTAATGACTCTGCTAGTACTAATGGAAACACCACCTTCTATGTAGATCCAATAAGGTGGAAGGATAGGTCTTAAACATTGAAAAACCCAAAAAATCAAAACCAAAACGAAAGGTCATTCGTTTGGATAGTCTTCTGCGCATGCGCGTCATGCTGTTATCAATGTGTTGATGGCCTGACGTTTCGACTGAAGCGACCTCTTCATAGGTCAGTTCCAACTCACTAACGCTCTTACCCTCTGTGTTCAAAAGGTCAGAAGTGCATGAAGTGCAGACCACACACCACAAGTGACGACGGCCTCCAAGTAAATCTGGTAACTAGTGATTCATAGTGATAGCTGATTTTGGTAAATGATAGTTGTAATTAGTGACAACTGATAGAATACAACTGCAACAGGCTAATCATTTCATTGGCAGAAAACATTTACATTTTGTGGAGGCCGTCGTCACTTGTGGTGTGTGGTCTGCACTCCACGCGCTTCTGGTTTTCTGAAAGAAGGGTATGTGGAAGCGGACCTCTCCTATCAGCGGGTGGAACCGTCAGCCTCTGAAGACGACGGTTTAGTCAAAAGGTTAAGCCATTGACCCTTTGACTACTGTTGGTACACATGTGTACCACTTCCGTAGTCAAGGCACTACCACAGTTTTGGGACTTATTGAGACAGGAGCGGACCGCTTGATGGTGGAATTGTGCACAAACAGAAAGTACATAATTCTTACTCTGATCAGCAAATCCTCCCAAATCAATTCCAGATACTCTGGATAAATTTAAATCGTAACTCATCTTATGTGGTAAGCGCAAAGTTTCAAGTTCTATCTACTATTAATACTGAATAATGTTAGAGCATAACATCGTAGCAGTTTTTTTTCGAGCTAGAAATCCAGTGAATACAAATATTACCCAGTAAATCACATGTACATATCATTTGAAAGCACTTTTTCCGCTCTTTGTGGAATGCGAGCGTTACGACATTATGCTCTAGGCCGGTAGTTGTGAACAGTAATCAAATTGCTTTCGTATTTTAAACATTCACAGCGAGTGAGATGGTCGTTGACGAAAGAGGCCGCTGTCGCGGACGTGGTCTCTGGATCAAATCCCAGGGCCACATCCACCGGCCGAATTTCCATAGAAAAATGGTTGTGGCTAGGGCGATAATTACTACGCAAGACACGATGATATCGATGACAATCTAATTTCAGAAGTAATCCGTCAGACTAAGAGTTGAATAATGTTCTTTTAAAGTACCTCCTCAAGGAAACGAAAAACTAAAGAAACGTCTTTTAAGACATAGGTTGCAAGAAAAGGTAAATGGAAATTATGCGATTGCAAAATCTAGACGTTTAAGGGAGGTGTTGAATCAACAGACGCGACAAAGCGTCTAATGAAATTACCCAACAGGTGAGAACGCAGAGAAACTGGCTGCTGTAGTTACTGCTTACTGTAGAAACGGGTAAGCGGAGTTAGTCGCGAGCACTCGAGCAGGTCGCATTCTACCAACGGCTTCATATCCGTCTCCTTATGGTGATACCTCATATTCGCACTATGAATCCCTGTTCCCGAATTTGTTTACCTCACAGATAATAAACAACAAAGTAAATCACCCACCCTGCCTTTTCTGACGATTAACTCGTCCGGTGAAACGTCGTAAAATGTGAGGAACATATTTTGAGCGTAGAATGATCACATAGCTGGCAACAATATCTGAACATTAAAGCTTATTTTCGGCGACCCAAAAGGAATATTTCTGGCTACTCACATGCTGTACTGAAGGGAAATCCCAGAGAGACTGACGATAGGCATGCGGTTGGGAAGAGCAGTAGTGTGAGAAAATAGGAGAGCAGTTGAAGACCGGACGGCTTGTGACACAGCATCAGCTGCAAATGGCCGTAACCACGGCGACCATGGCGACTGAAAGAAATAATGTGCCCAGTTGGCTGTGCGCCAACGCCTCAGGCTTTTTGCTTGGCAGGAAATGTGAGGCATGGGAATTTCCGGGAGGAGGAGAATTCCGCTCCAGAGGTGGATGTGCGAAAAAATGCGATATATTCTATTTTTTTTACGCGGTTCCTCTGGTTACGAGTATTCTTCTGAATTTGATTCACGGCCACTTGACTCATTGCTGAGATTCTGCACTAACACATTTCACTTCCCTTAAGTTTATTTTTTTAAAGAGAGTTCCAGGGCGACAAAAGCTCTCCAAGCACCTATCGATTTTGATTTTGACAAATCGATAGTGATATATTTTGAACGAGCTGAGTCAATAATCATTCCGTTGCCGCCATCCTTATAGCATATAGTCAGCGCTTTTTCCGACGCTCGCGAATTTCCCTCCCTGCATATACGATGCACCCCTTCCCTTCTATGCTTAACTCCATCTGCCACATTTTGTAGAGTGGAAGCATATTTACAGAGTGGATGCAACATATGGGGGGGGGGAGGGCGAGAGTCTCCTCGCTCATAATGCACATCAACAACCTATTTCGTCCCGTAGGGTTCGCCATATGATGGAAGTTTCCCAAAAAATGCAATAACAATTGCTTGTGTCCTCATTTGACCCAAGCTAGAGCAACCCAGATGGATTCAGCAACTTTTGTTTACAAATGCAATAGCAGCCGATCAAGTTACGCGCGAGTTAGTGGAGAAGTGGAGCGAGCGAGTTAGGAAGAACTCGTCCTGCTCCGCCCCTCCCTTATTTCGAGGAGAAGAGAGGAAATACTTGTTAATGACTTTGTGTGCGATATACTTTCATTTTGCTTCACTTCATGTTTCCCAACCAATTCGACCTGGAGTTGCTGCCTTCAACGCTCCCTCCGCTAACCTTCACGGTCTTCAGAAGATGATGTCGTTTGCCATCACCGTCGAGCTTGAGGAGACCTACTATAATCGCTCCCGCCTGAAGTTTCTTCAACCTGTTAGCTGATGGATAGTTTCTCAGAGACAGTAGCTACGATTCTGCAACACCCCTTCTACCAAGGTTGTGAAGACCACGATCCTCAATGACCTTGTTGAGTTTGAACTGTACACCATGTTCCCGTGAAGAAATCTTCTGATGCCGTCGGCTAGAATTGTCGTTGTGAGGTTTTCTGAATAGATTGGTATGAGCGCTTGGCTTTCCATCACTCTATCACCCCGCGCGCGGGAGACGGTCAAGAATCCTCCGCGACGCTGCAGTAAAACTAGTTACCGCGCGCGACGTCGCCGGCGTTTCTGTAGTTTGAAACATGGCAATTTGTCGAGTTCAGGACCTGCCTCTCCGAAATATCGATCCCGATTTTCGTTCGCGCACTGTGTAGTCGCGCCCCCGTTTCTGCCATTTGTTAATGCTTACCATTAGTTTGGCCACACATTTCAAACTGCAAGGACGTGGATACGGTAGCCGCCGCGTGCGGTGACCTACTTCTGCTTGCGCGGCTACTTCAGGAGGACCCTTGTATCGCATCCTTCACAACCAGATTATTAGTTAGTATTGGCACTGCAATTCAAAATTGTTCCTAATAATTCCTAGACATGGAATTTTTCTGACGCTCCTACCCATGAGGCCCTTTCAACTCCGAGCCCCCTCTTCGACCAGCTCAGTGAAGCTTTAAAGGAATCTTCCACGGAAAAAGCTCCGCCCTCATTACCACAGAAAACGATACCTTAAAGGAATCTTCCACGGAAAGAGTGATCATTTTGTCTTGTGTGTAGGATTAGTATTATCGAAACTAACGCTTATGTTCCGTTCTTTTGCTATGTCATGACTAGGGCTAACCTAAGGGGTATCGTTTTTCTGTGGTAATGGAGGCGGAGCTTTTTCCGTGGAAGATTCCTTCAAATCGCTTAGGATACATTTCATCGTAACATGTAAATAGGTGTCATCAAGGCCATCTCGGACTCGTTTGAGAGTGCTTGTTGAAATTCAGGAGATCTGAGCGGCTCTTGTAGTTCGGATCCCAGCTTTTTAAAAAGCATCACTTCTAAAAAAGAATTTTGCCACATTTCAGCGTCTCTTTCGTTCCAAATGTTGCCGTCGTTGGCGCTGGTCCGACAGCAAATTATTCCTCAAACGTTGCTTTATAAGCAGGCTCAAGTCCTCCATCACTGCCCTCACCATCTCCAGAATATGACGTCATCTGCCATCGCCGTCGAGTCCAAAATAATTTAATACAGGACATTAGCTTTAACTATGCAAACAATCTCGTAGTTCGCCTTTCAGAACACGTCTTAGGGTGCACAACCAGTCTAGGAACTGGTGAACTTTGGCCGTGAACCGTCCACTGGTTAGCTTCGATCTGCGCTCATCGGTAGTTTTAACCCATTCGCGACCGCGCAGGATTGCGCAATAGCAGCAGCGTCAGAAGATTTTTCTTCAATAAAATCCGAGTGAAGGGAGATTTCCTCTGCCCAGGGCTGGCGTAGATGAGCGAGGGTATGAAGATTCTTTCCATGGAAGAAAACTTTCCAAATTCCATTTCAAGCCCTGCAGCCACAGTAATACCATTGTCCCGAGTGAGAGCTTTGTCAGCCACCGGTGGCTGACATTGTCACGCGGGTTACGAAGTCCCTTTTTCTATAAAACAGGATGTGCTTTTGGTGCTATCGCACAATGCGGGGCATTTCGTAGACGCCTGCCCATGTTTCGTTAACGTTTCCAAATGTGTATAACCAATTAGGTGTGTCATGTAGTGGTTTGGAGTTCAGACAGAAGACCATGTTGCAAGTAAAGCTAGAACCTGAGCTCTCAAATAACTAACAGGGAACAAGTGTGATTTTAGCGCGCTATCTCTTTGCAATATACGGGCTATGGCACATCTTCAAGAACCTCTGCAAATCATCATTGTCGCTTGTTCACCGTTCAAAAAACTATGGGTACCATATAATCGGCCTGTAGGTGGACGAAAGTAAGTATGCTCAGAGACTTAATTCGAAGCGGCAACTCAGTGTCTGAGTGTCGAATATAGGCACTATTAGTATTGTAGTCGTCCAAGATTGGCTATAACTTGCTGAATTAGGCTCTGACGAGGGTGAAGTTGCCGAAAATTGCCCTAATAAATTTAACTAATCTTGGACGGCTACAATCAAACACTCATCTAATCAAAATATGCCAAGACCGAAAGAAGGTGATCCTGGACGATTCTACGTGAGCAATTTTTCATTTACCTGATGTTCCTGCCGCGTCCTAAGCTTAGTCATAGGAGGTGGCCCCGTACCATGCGATAGCGCCCAGAGGAGTAGATTAGATTGCTACAAAATCAGGAAAAAAAACAGTGGAACGCACACGTTAGATGGAATGCCCCGGTATTGCGATAGCTCCGTGCTCTCCATTTTCAAGTTGAAAACGTTCAGTTCGAATTCAGCCGAGTGTGATTAGAATCGCATTAAAGACAATCAACCAGACCAAATTGGTGACATAATAGCGGTTGATAATGGGGGCGAGGAAAGCAGGCTGGACGAGTTTTTCAAACACAACCGCATTAATGCGATGCCCCTATCACATCTATCTACATATCGGCTATCTTATCCGCTACGTCGTTATCCAATTGCATGCTCAGAGTCGTGAAGTATCTCGTCGCAAAGCCTAAGATTATTTCGCAAAACTGACTTTTCACCAATGTAAGAACCCTAGCGCCAATGTCGCGCACTTCCCTTTTGATCTAGGAGACAAATCTACGTAGGAAAATGCACATATGCAGCACCAGCCTTAACCAGTCTATTAGCTTCAATCAACAAGTTTTCTTTAAATTTCATAGTCATGCTTCAAAACTTTATTTATAATTGAGAAGAACTCAGTTTTGCGAGTAATTCGTGCAATATTTGACTTCAAAGGGTGTAGCCCGACGTCGTTGCTTCAACAATGGATGCATCGAAGAAGATGCTCTTTAGACATCAGGGTAAAACGACAAACTCCTCTAGCGAGGGGGGACGGCAAGAGCAAAGTAAGTGGGTCACTTACCCCCTGGCAGCCTAAGCTTTCGAGGCCGATAGATTCCGAATAGGAGGTGGTTCGCTGAGCATTTTTGGCCTTGTCCTGAAGGCGTTTGCTCGCTCATTGTCCGTGAATAACTGCGAGATTCCTCGACCGTGGCTCTTTACTGTGCGAGAGTTTGTGTCGAGAGTGAATGCATGCGTGGAGAGCATAGACGGCTCGCGGGTGGCGAGAGAGGACATCCGCGTGGGATAGCGTGAAAGAAATCCTCGACGAGCCGTTGTCGTTACCTCAGGCATTTCCATCCCTGTCTTTTCCTATCGCTGCTCAGGCTACACCTTTGCGCCCTAGCCAGAGTCAACCCTGCGTTGCGCAGTTCTCAACGGCCACGTTGCGCAGTTTCGCCCGATTAGACACGTTCTCTCGCGCGAACATTCACACTCGCATGCTCGAGCCGTCTGCGTCTCCGCCCATACAGCGTGCGTTGAGGATCTCTCAACGTGCCGTTGAGAACTGCGCAATGCGCAGCGGTTTGTATCTCTGGTCCCATTCCTCAGCGCGCCCTGTTTTGAAATTCACGCCGCCCCCCCCCTCCAAACCAGGAGCCCTTCTATCTTTATGACCTAGATTAAGTGAATAATTATTAAGCACTTACGGGTTTCCGGAGGCAGTTGTTTGGCTAGAGCTGTTGGGCTCATAGCTTGAGCTCCGTACGCCTAAAGCTCCATATAGACCTGATCATCAGACCGTTGTGTGGTATAATGGAACGCGAAACGACAAACCCCATTCGCAAGTTTCTTCTTCATTTCGTTTACTGTAGCAAGAATTGCAGACGCCTGCGTTTTGATTGATGCATGAGAAAGCAGAAAATCTTCTAGGGAATCCGTAATTTCTTCAAAAATGTCTTGAAGCTGAAAAATGATGATGACTTTTCTGTGGACCGTGGAAAAAGCGTGTTGTTCTGAAAGGTGACCCACAGTGTCCAGCGATCTTGTCCTTCGTTTTTATGACGGGATCGAACATTTTTCTCCAACGCACTTGTGCGATACTTGTACTCAATAACCTGAGGAAGTCGCAGCTTTTGATTCAAAGAGCACGGCTACTGGTGTGGATGCTCGCGAAAGCTGATAGCCCTTTGCCTCAAAGCGCTTACCTGGGCTAAAACGTCCTTGGCATCAACCGTTCCGTCGTAAGCAAAGAACTCACGATGAAGGCCAATAGCTGAATCCTAAAGGAAGGCATTGCTATAAAACAATTTGCAGATAGTAGCTGCCCCATTGGACTAAGCCTTAGAAGAGCAGACGAACAGAGTGCCACGCCGCAGCGTGGTCCCCCCCCCCAACTAAGTTAGCATCACAATTTTTTCGCAGATCCTCGAAGAAAAAAGCGAGATTTTGTTCCATGACACATTGGTGTAGTTCATCTTACCCTAAATGTCACATCAATCTGAAATTCCCGCAGTCTCGCTGGCCATGCAAAAGAGGGGAGCAACTGTACAGCGAATGCTGTTGAAAAGTGCGGTAGATCTTAACAAAGAACCAACCCGCAACACGTCAACGGTTCGTTCGAACAGGCGCAGATCGGCGTTTTCGACAGGGTTCGAGTACTGTAAAATCGTCTACAGAGAGGTGAACGCAGTTAGGAACCAAACTGTAATTGCTCACGGCTTGCTGAACGATCGCGTTGGCCTCCTTTTCGATTTTCGCTCTTTTCTGGGCATTATCAATGCGTCCCGAATAGACGGATTCATCCAGACGGTCAAATTAATGCCAAGCTCTTAAAGCCTCGGATAATCTCCGGGTTTCACGAGGGAACAAAAAGCGCAGCTATCGCAGAATGCTGAGGCATTCCCTCCTTTTGTAGACTAAACTAGGAGGAGACAGGAGCTCAGGAGAATGAAATTGGCTCACACACTCTTGACATCTCTCCTACCGCATAAGCTTTTGGCGGCGTTTCAAGTTGGTGATTGCAGGCGATAAGGGTTCTACGACTCGTCTATCATGGCAAATATGACGTAATAGAATTAGTCGATTAGGCGATTGGGCGATAGGCAATAGCGATTAGGCGATCATGCGGTTCAGCGTGTAGACCACATACGTACTGATTGATTTGCTCCGCCCTCTTAGAGCGTCGTAGGCGAGTATGCGATTAGGCGACCGCCGCCTGGGCGGAGGAACAAATCAGTACGTACTTATCGCCTACTCGCCCACTAGCCTAATCAATACGTATCCTTATCACCTACTCGCATAATCGCCTATTCGCCTAATCACTTAATCGATGCGTCATACCTTTCATCTTTGAATGCATGCGGCCTAAATTAATACGCGTGATCACCCACTCACAATCGCGCAACATAACCCCACTCGTTCCTCGATTTGACGAAAAGGAAATGTTTATGCGATTCTAATGCATTGTTATCACAATGCCCCCGTATCTTGCGATAGCGCTAGCAAAAGTGTTGCCTTCTGGATAGTGCTATCAAATGAAGTCGTCAACGAGTTGATGTCATTGCGCAGACTTTCCCTTGCTGCTTCAGCTGCTCGTATAGCGTTCACCGCTCGATGAGTGGCCGTCGTTGATTGTCGCAGGAGGGCCCAAACAGGCACTTTGAAATTGCAGAAGATGAAACAAGCAGCTCACCTCAACGTCAATAGCCGCTGCTCGTCCCTGCTCTGGGAGTGGCCTCTTGAGATTCATGATGCCATCTGACGATTTCACTCCTTTACGACATACACCTTTTAGTGTTTCTAGCTCTCATCCTCAGCAACCCTTGTAGAGCCATATCGAGCTGGGCACTCAGTTTTCATGGGGAATAATGAAGTAAGTAATAGAATTGGGACTAAGCCTTAAGGAGGGAAGTTCATGGAACGGGAAATTGAGCAGTCTTATTCTCCTGCTTTATCCTCTAATCGGCGTAGACGCTGTGTCACACCAGTTGGCTTGAGTTGTTTGTTTTAGAGGACCCCCCCCTTCATGCACTACCCCCCCCTTCACGGAATTCAGCCATCGAACTAATGAGCGTTTGAGAGTTCGCGATTGCACGTGCGATTAGGCGATTAGGTCTATAATGAAAAATGTACGTATAGATTGGGCGATTAGGCGAGTAGGCGAGTAGGCGATCAGGCGAGTAGGCGATTAGGGGGGGAGCACCACATACGTATTGATTGGTTTGCTCCGCCCATAGAACGTTAAGGGCGAGGACAGGGTCAACCGTCCGTTGGACAAAGTCCAACGCGACGACGAGAGTAATGCCGAGAGTGAACGTACGCACGGAGACACAGACGGCTCGCGGGTGGCGAGAGTGAATGCCGGCGCGGAGAGCGGTGAACATCGGTCCAACGTCGCTCCAATATCGGTCCAACGTAACGGTTGACCCTGGTTGGAGGCGATCAGCGATCGAGGCGGTCCTCGATGGGGAGGGCATCAAATCAATACATCACCTTTCTTATCTTACTGGCCTAATCGCTAGTCGATACGTATACTTTTCTTCTGGGGTTGAATTATCGCCTAATCGCCTATCGCCTATCGGCCACGTACGACTCCAACATGAACGCATTATAGGAACCTCACCAGTGCATTCAGTGAGGCTCTGTGGAGATTTGTTGTACAATATGCATAAGGTTGCTGATATACTTGTGTACGAGCATAGTTTCTCAATTCCTTATGCTTGGCTTATTTCAACAATTTATTGTTTAGAAGCTCATGTCCGGAGGGGGGACAAGTGATTTAGCCAACTGTGTTTGGGACCAAGCCCTATGGAAGGGAAGGAATCCTGGAAGAGCATATGAGCACTTTGTGTTTTCCCTGGCATTTCTCCCCTTTGCTGGGCTTATTCCTAGTCTCACTCCCATCAGCCCTGTTTGAAATGTCCCCCCGTCCCAATGGACATTAACCGTCTTATTCATTTGCTAAATAAAGACTTACTGTCAGAGTACGGTTAGCCCCGTGCATCTTGTAGGATGGCTAGGCGAAGAGATGATCGCGACCAAGCGGCTTCCTTCAAATGTAGTTTGTGAGTGATAACGACTGACTTCGACTCCGCTCAAAGCGTCACGTGTGGAAGGATTTGATACGTGCCAACAAAAAAATTCAAGTCTATGGATGAATCATTGATTGGTTCCTGACGCGTCGCGGCGCGTGCGTCTCTTTGCGAACGTGCTACCAATCGCTTCTTCGCATAATGCCGATTCCCAAAGTATGACGGCCTTAGCCGACTCTCGTGTGAGAACTCACTATGCTATACGAAGTACTTGCAGTGTAATGAGGCGAATGGCAAATGTTGATAAGTCTTGCAAATGAATGATAACGTGATAAACTAGCCAAACACAAGTGAGGTTCAATGTGTGATGGCTGCAGCTGACTCACTGCCGAGCGATACCTACAGGGTGAGCCGGGTCTTTTTCTGTGTTACAGTTGGGGTGAAACTCTGTCAGAATGGGTGGCCACCTCGAATTTCAATCAAATGCAGGTTCGTTGGGCGCTCAGCGTGTCAGGTTTAGCCGAAATCAAGGAAGCAGGCCAACAGATCAAAGTCACGGACACTTTAGACAAGTGAGCTACCTGTTCTCATCCATTTTCGCTTTCAACTGAGAACCTTCAAGACCTTGGATGGTAGTAATCGGCCTCAGCTGCTACTTACCATGTGACTATGAGCTTATGGTAACCTGGTGAGAGCTTCCATCCGAAAGTCCTTGAACTTGCGTAGAGGACCTCTGGAACCCCTCCGAATAGTCGAAGTGAGTTCGAACTCACTCGGAAGTAGGGTTGATCCCATCAAATGGTTGTGAGAGGATTGGCAGCGCTGCCATTTACAAACTAACAACGATGGCGGCAGAGAAGCTAGAAATACTGCGCGAGAGATGGAGACGCAGGCATGCTGCCTGGATGTGGCCATCTATAAATTTTAGAGATGGCCATCTTCAAACTGCCAGGCTGTGTGGGTCAAAGCAGTGTGTTGAAAGGGAAAGGGAAGCACTTGCATTGATTCGTCAGTGGTGTAGCGCCTGCGGTCCACGTTGGTGTTGGATCGGTCACGGGATCAATACTACGAGATGTCTAAAGGTTTGCAACCTTTGTAGGCTATTCCCTTTTCTCTACAACCCTTTCACCGTCACAGGAAGGGCTCTTATAGTGCAGTGGTAGCGATGCCGCTCAGGCGAGGCGTCGCACCGAAGGTCCAAACCCATGTGTGAGGCAAGGCAACGTGGGGGATGCTCACCATTTCCACCATGGCGAATTGCCAGTGGCTCAATGGGAACGTTCCACGCAAGGTTGCTGGATAAACACCGCGTAGTCTAAGGCACGGACGATGAAAAACTAAGATTCAAAGAAAAGCGTGCTCACCTCAACATCTCTTCCATGCTGTGCGCGAGTATTCCTGAGTGCACTAGCGAAATCGCGTGCTAGATCTTGCGTCCTGCGTGAGGAGTTTCAGTTCAGAGTCCAAGAGTTACAAGCTTTGCAGGAAGTGCGCGATCTGGTCGTTTCAGTTCTAGTGATGTCCATTTCTCCTTTTCCCGCCAATAGAAAAAATCCACATTGATTCTATTTAGTACTTGCTACCTTCCTAATTTATCTATTCTGCCTCTTCTTCCACCAATTTCACGCTTATTTAATACCAGATTAGTCCCCCGTCAACCGCCGGGACCTTCCTTTCCTGCGCAAGCTTTCTATCCTCCGCTATGGTCCCTTCCTCCTGTGACACCAACACCTCCTGGAAGTGACGCGTATGCAACACAATGGTGTTTCATACAGTAGAAGGGACACAATCATGATATGACGGTAGATTTTTCGCTTCCCTTCCTCATCCTCCCTTCCTCTCTCCACTGCCCTCCAGCTGCCACTGCAGCACCATGTGGAATGAACGGAAGTGTGCTAAGCAGGTGTTTATATAGCCCTAAGAGTGTTATCACAACTATCCTGCTAAAAACATTGATATCTCAAATCCTGTAAGCTACCCGATTTGTTAGCGGTTTGTTTATCCCATGAGCTTCCTTCTCACTCACTTCATTTTGCGGACGGACACACATACATACATACACACACACACTCACACACACACACATACAGATACACAAACCGACACACAAAGTTAGCGCTTTATATAATAGAAGGATACATGTCATAGTCCTTCATTTGGGATACCAGGAGACGCATTTCATGTGGGAAAACCGGTGAAACTCCAGTTCGGGGGGGGGGGGCACTCCATTGCTATCTTATCCGTAGTACTAGAGAGCAGTTCTTTGGGCTATCGAACACTACGGATAAGATAATAAGTGAACGACTCATTTCGAGCGTACTTTTGATAAGGACCGGTGGATGTCCTACATTCCACACTACCTGCCCACATCCCATCCACTTTTCTGCACAGGTGATCCACCCTGGAGCTCCTGCACCCTTAGCCCTTTGCGGAGGTGTCCTTTCTCCTGGTCCAGGACCGTTCCCTTGGACCATGGCATAAATGTGAACAACAGGGTTTCTTCCACATTACCGATAATTGTCATGAGTGCTACCATGCTACCATTCTTCTCTGTAACTTCTTATCTTGAGTATTGGGGAAACAATGGAGTGTCCCCCCCCCCGAATTGGAGTTTTACCGGAAACACCTGTAGCAAGACCTATAGTTCAAGGGTCGGAACAATGATCGCATAGAGCGAAACTCTCCTGAACAGAGTGGCGCTTGTGGTCTTTGAGTGGGGGAGAGTGGGGGAGGGGGAGGGGGCATTTAAACAAGGCAGACTTTGGTTTACACTAGACTCAGCCCAGAGAGGTGAAAAGCGTCAGGGAAAGCACAGTTTGCTCACATCCTCCAACAGAATCCCTTCCCCCTCTAAGGCTCAGTCCCAAGTGCTGTAAGTGGCTCACTCACTTGATGCCTCCTCACTCCCCTCCCCCTAACAACATGAGTGTCAGCAGAGTTATTCGGGGAGCAGGAGGTCAACCATAGACGGACACCTATCCGATCCCTTGATTAGGCAATTTCTAGAGATTGCTTTCGCACCTCGAGCAACGAAAAGGGCCCCGCATTTCAAAACCCAAGCAATGGAATGGTTGTACTAGGACCTCCGATAAATGACCGGCGACTTATATCTCACAATTTTAGCTTTCAAGTGTAGTACCTCTTGGTCCCTTCAGGAAAGAAGTGACGATAAACGGGCAAAGTGTTACCGTAAAAGGTCTTGCTTTGACGCTGAATGGACCTGTACCTTTTCTTTACTTGGAACCGAAGTTCAAGAAATACTCGTGAGTATTCTTGTGGTGGGGGAAGTTTTTTCTTCTAAAGCGGTGATTTCTTAGGAAGGTCGAGCAGCAGATTTATGACGGCAATCCCGTCGTTGCAGAAGTGGCCAACGGACAGTGAGTGCTGGAATTGTTCTCAAAAGGTTTTCTATCACAAAATTGACAAACAAGAAGTGAGTTTTCTGTAGAAGGAGAAGACATAACGTCAACCCAACGAAGTGTGGAATAAGATGCATCGGTCGGCGAAGAGCGTGGCGCACGTGAACCAAACTATGTGCATATTTATACCATGAAACGTTCTCGTTATACCCCAATCAAATTTTTATCTTTCAATTGTTCCAGAACTTACTATGGTGTACCCCTCGCCTTCAAATGACCAGAAATTGTGCAATCGCAGTAATTGACGTGGCATCGATTCAAGAACATCTTTGAGCAAACGTGGTGTCACCTTTTCATCGAGAATTTAGCCGCGTGGGCCACGTGGGTTTCTGGCTGCATGAAACAGA
>MU883218.1:0-12678 GCA_036418205.1 Ostertagia ostertagi
ATACGGCGAGTGATCAGATGGTCGGTGGGCGGAGATCGCCGACCCGCCAACTTTGAGGCATGATAGGTCGCCGAGGTCAAATTTTTCCATGCGAATTGCGCGTCAGTTCGCACCCTCAGGAGGTCCGTGGGTCCCTCAACTAGGTCAATTACTTCTTCCTCGACCTCCATTCTAATCGTAAAATTCCTCCTTTAAAGACTGACCACTAATGGCAGGAACGCGACACGAGCTGTCTATAATTTCTTTCCTATTCCACTCGTACGCCCTACTGAACAAAGCCGCTACCGGATCCAAGAAGTACAGGATCCATGCCAACAACGCAGGAGCCGCCGAGCTGGATCAGAGGGTGAAAAGCATCAGGCAGAAGAGGGTGAAAAATGGTCAAATTCATCAAAAGTCATGCTCCACCCTTTTAGGAGCACTCGCGGATTGACCACTAGAACCATATCTCCGTTGTAAGTATAAAGTTAGTAAAGTGCAATATGAACAACAGCAGTGACTCACGACGAAACTCCAACAACTGTCCTCAAAACTCAAAAAAGTATGTCGCTCCACGACAACTGAGACTACACGTTTCGAAAATGAAGCGACTTCTCAATATCGAAGCTTAGCTGAAAAGTCCTACCACATACCTAGAATACAGCGGTGATTAGCCTCTTTTCGTAGGACGCCTGCTCTTTTGCTCAGCTGTCCTCACAAAAACACGATTTCCATAGACTCGAAATCGACCTCAGTGCCTTTCTTCAACTCGTAACTGCCAGCCTTCTGGGAGTTAAGCGGCCACTCTTCGGTTGGTCGTTGGCAACAAGTCACTGATAGTGATGGTGCATATATTGATGATAGATAATGCATGTGCTTGAAATAGAGTAGGCTCAAAAAAGTTCAAAATATGCACGAACTTCTGAGACAACCTAATTAATGTGTACATATACATATTTACATACAGTTGCAGTCAAAAGTGTTCGCCGAACCATTTTTCGTGCATTATTTTTTTCTCCTTCAAACAGCGCTCTTCAAACATCAATGAGACATGCCTTTTGAAGCGTTCAGAACTTGAGCATTGACGACCCTTTTGGTAGAGTTTAGATAGTTTTTGAAGGAAAATCGTAACTGATCTTCAGATTGTAGTTCTGAGTGAGGAAATGAATTTAGGAAAAGCGTTTGGACTTCTTTGGCCGTACACGGATATGTATGTTATACACAGACAGTTAATGCGATAACAGCAGCACGCGTAGGCAATTCTAACAGAGTCACGAGTCTCCACACTGTGCATTCGATTTATGTCGACGATGCTCCGCAATTAACCATCCTACTTACTATAAAGCGCTTCGTCTGTCGTCTGTCGTGTGTCGTTCTGTATGTCTGTCACGAAATTCCCTAGCTCCTCGGGATCCACCTGGAGGGACCGGGTCAAGTGTGGGATGGGTGGGCAGGGTCTCACGTAATACAAAACACACATCAGCTAAGCGGAGCCCCGCCCACAGAGGGCGTGGCGTGCGTCGAAATGAATTGTACCGAAGACCAAGATTTCGATTTCAGTGACAAAACGACCTCGAAACTGGGCCAAAAAGTGGGTTAAGGTGTGCATTGGTAAGTCACATCGAATTAGGGAGACCCACCCCCGGTGGGCGGGGCGTTCTCTAAAAAAGCAGTGCTTTATGAAAAATTTCATAACTCGGTTGGGAGAAAGCCTACAGAGCAGAAAACAATTTGGTGTAAGGGAGCAATGTCTAAGGTGTTTCCTGCATACATGACGTGGGCGGAGGCCCGCCCAGAATGGGCGGGGCGCGCTCTGAAGTGTACAGCATTTTCTACAAGCCCTCATAATTCGGGTCGGGGAAGTCCTAAAGAGCCGGAAAAAGGTGGATAGAGGTGTATGGAGGAGTGGAGGCCAGCTGTCAATGGTGGGCGGGGCTTGACCAAAGTGGGCGGAGTTTGCGACGAAAATTTATAACTCGGCTCCATGAAGTCGGATGGTCGAGAAGGTGGACGATTGGTGAGGAGTGGAGGTTAATTTCAATGGTGGGCGGGGCTTGACCAAAGTGGGCGGAGTTTGCGACGAAAATTTATAACTCGGCTCCATGAAGCTCCGGAGGCTGGGGAAAAGGTGGATAGAGGTGGGTGGAGGAGTGGAGGTTAAACTGTTCATTGGGTGGGCGGGGGCTTGACTAAAGTGGGCGGAGTTTGCGACGGAAATTCATAGCTTGGCTCCAAGAAGTCCCGGAGGCACGGAAAAAGGTGGGTAGAGGTGGGTGGAGGAGTGGAACTTAAATACCATTAGTGGGCGGAGCATGGCCAAAGTGGGCGGAGTTACCCAGGAAAATTCATAACTTGGTTCCAAGAAGTCCTGGAGAACGGGAAAAAAGTGGATATAGGTCAGCAAAGAAAGAGAAGTTAACTGCTACGGTTGGGTGGAGCGTGCGCTAATATGGGCGGAGTTTGCGCCGAAATTGTAATTCGGCTCCAAGAAGTCCCGGAGGCAGGGAAAAAGGTGGATGGAGGTGGGTGGAGGAGTGGAGCCCAGCTATCACCGGTGGAGCGGGGCTTGACCAAAGTGGGCGGAGTTTGCGACGAAAATTCATAACTCGGCTCCAAGAAGTCCTAGAGATAGGGAAAACGGGGTTAGAGGTTGGCGAGGGAAAAGAGATCAGCTGCTTCCAAGAGGTCCCAGAGACCGGTGAAAAAAGGGGTAGAGGTCGGCGAAAGGAAGGGGGCCAAATGCTATTGGGGCGGCACGCACCGAAGTAGGCGGAGTTTGCCACGAGATTTATTGTCCGGAAGCAGTCCGGAGACCGGAAAAAAGAGAATAATGGTTGACGAAGAAAAGGTTGAAAGCCGTCGATGATGGAGCGGATAGAATTTAGCTGAGAATTCAGATATTCGTGGTGTATCAAGCCAAATTTGAAAATTTTCGTCGCACCATCAAAATTCGCCGCAGATCTGTGTTGCGCGCGCAATGCGTGCGGCGCCAACTGGTAATTATAAAAATACTAAATTCCAGAATTGTCATGCCTTTACCTTCACGAAACATGCAGTCGCTTGACCACCAGCCTCTACGATGGTGCACGCAATGAGACCCGAAGCACCCATTTTAGGTGCCCTCATTATATAAAAAAAAAAAAAAGAAAAACAAAAAAAAAAATAAAAATAATAGCTGTTATTCTAGGTGACAAGACGATCAACTCCTAAAGGCAGTTGTGGCTATTAGCAACAATGTTAGCAAAGTAGCCGCGAGCAGGGTCAATATTGTGTCGAGGAAATCCTCGACAGGGGGGTCGTATTTGTCAAGGTGGCGTCATGGGGTCGTACTCGTGGGGGTCAGTAACGTCAGTGGCATCGTGGTGCAGATAGGAGGAATAGGGTGTAGCGCAGCAGAAAACAAGGATATGAGAAAAAATGATATAAAATATCCTTTGCAGGTTCAGTCGCTCCGTCTCTCTACCTCCGAGAAGGAAGTATTTGAAAGTATACAAGAATGAAAGTGCATTTTTGCAAGGAATAGGGCACATGTGCACACGCGCTGCGTAAGGCATTTTCCTCTATCTACCGCCCGCCCCTCCCTCAATACCTCGTTGAGAATGACACTGTTGTTAGGGACCCTGTCGAAACGACAACCGTGAAGGAAAAGCCCTGGGCAAATGAAGTTGTTCTTTAGGTTATAGGAGTTACGAAATGTGTTTGCTACAATGCAGCTTTTGTCAACTGGTCATGATCATATAACACCTTCCAATCGATTCTGCAACTTCGAGTGCATGGCCTATACCCAGACAAAATCGGATGGTGACGATTGCCCCTTTTGTTATTGCTTATGTTAGAAAGAATGTATTCTTGGACCCATTTCGACGCATGACCAAGATTACTCTTCAGGGTTGAAGAAGGCCTTTTTGGAGCGGCCGAGATCGTCCTCACAAACCTCGCGCGAACATCTCCTCAATCTAAAGACGCAGAAGGAAGCTTAAATATACGTTAGGAAGCGCTCTTTCGAGTTCGCTTCCAAAACCGTTTTCATTTTTTTAGATCTTACAAAATTAGAGATATTGCCTTTTGAGTGGCAAAAACTCGCATGAAAACTTTAGCATCCTCGAAGCTGCATCGACAAAATTCGAGAGACTCCATCTCCTGAAGTGTAAAGATTTGAGATCAATTTCAGTATCGCCCGGTAGGACAATCCAGCTTTAGGCTAACCCTACCACACACTGCTCCAAAGGTTCTGAAATGGGGGAATGGGACCTTTTTATCAAGAGTGTGGGATTTTGACGGTTTCGAGCGGGGTTTCGCATTTGGATGGAAAAACGCAAAACGTGGGGGCTCGCACTTAGTTGACACGTCTCGTGACACGATTTTTCATCTGTAGTGAGTTGCAGTTGAGAAAGTGCGCTGACACCCGTTCGACGGCGCGAAATAAGCAAATTATTCGCGTTTTTATTAGGATAAATTCTTTTGGTTTTTACTTTCGAGAGCTAAGGCTTAACGTGTGGAGTTCCAATTCTGGCTCAGGTGCTGCAAAGACGCATAGTAAATAACAAGGGCGCAGTTGGCATGCTGTATTCAATTTTTAAGTCGATTTCGTCGGGTTTTGGTGATGTGCCAATCATTAGGAGTAATTGACAATCATTACCCTATCTCCTAAGCAAGGGTAAAGGATCTACCCTAATAATGAGCTTAATCTAAACTGCTAAGCGACGAATCCAAATTAATCAGCAATCCCTATGGGTTTCACATCGAGGTAAATGACACCGTTGCCCTTCCTCAAAATAAGCTTTAGAATGTTTCTCCTTCAAGCTCGATTAATTTGATCGTCCGAAGAGAAACCTTGCTGTAAAGCCAGATATTTTAACATTACAGAGCCCAGTGCACAAGCGAAAGATGGCCAAAGATGGTTCATGCAAAACTGTCTCGAAATCACTCCGTCCGATGAAGCTAATGAAGTTCTTTTTTACAAAGTTAAAGAACCACTATGTATGGCGTATGCTGGAATCTGGCGTCCTGCTCTGTGCGCCATCGAAACTTTGAAAGAATTGGGAGCATCGTTCAAGAAACCTTCGGACGAGCTCAACGCCGCCTATCTTCACGCCATTTTAAGCAGTGTTCCCTCGAGGCTCGTTTCTTTACCCATGCAGACGGCGGCTATGTTAAGAAGTAATTTGTTTTCTGTTTTTCATGCAACAATAACTACTGTTTATCATATGTCCTTTGACTGTTGTCAATTTATTTACTTTTTTACCGTGCATGAGTACTGGCCAACACAGGCACAGAATTAGTTCACATTTATAGTGTATGTATAGTGGCTGTTGCGTTATGTATTGAACCCAGGGTCGCCAAAAGACATTTAAAGGACGAATTCACGATTAGAGTGGAGGTCGAAGAAGGAGTAATTCACCTAGTTGAGGGACCCGCGGACCACCTAAGGGTGTGGACTGATGCGCAATTGGCACCGAAGGAGTTGACTCGGCCCGACCTATAAGGCTCAATCTTGGCGCGGTGGGCCAGTGCACGCCCACCGATCATCTGATCACTCGCCGCAGGTCTATACGTGGCGAGTGATTAGATAGGTGAGAGAGCGTAGTGTTGAAGAGGGCACAGCGATGATAGTCGCATCAATGCTCAAATCAACGGGCAAGGAAGGGGTCCCATTTCTCGGGTTCTGGGCCGTTTCTCATGGTTTTCCCTTCATTAATGTATCACTCACTATCGCTAAATTAGTTTGAGTGGATTGCCTTTCCAGCGGGGAAGCGTCCTTTAATACACATTTCAGAACAGATTAACACGGTGCTGACTCAAACAACTGCTTTTCAAATCATTGAAAAGCTAAACTGGTATATCAGTAAACCTTATAACAGCTTTCTGCACCAAAGACATCACAAGAATTTGCCATGGGAACCTTGTGCACGGTTTGAGCTCAACTGGTCCTCGGCGGATCATGGGTCTCTTACGACGTTATCTGGAAACGCTGGTCGGAAGTGGTTCTTGCATATTTTAGAGCTATGTCCATAGGAAGCAATCCGTCAGTTCACGATTAAAGAAATTCCGTAGCAGCTTCAGAAACGGGTTTACGTAGTTTCTTGTCTCAACGGTGAGTTAGCAAGATGAGTCATTACTTGAGGACGTGGGGGCAGTGCTCTACTTATGGTAGACATCTGAGGAATTATGCCGTTAATTATGTGAAAAGCGGACACTCGGCTGCGATGAAATTTTATGATGCACGACATTAAGCAAGGGTTCGTTTTTTTACTCCTGTACATCATATATTTATGTGCACATAGCAGCGAGCAAAAATGTGTGAGGTATTGGTTTTCGCGTTTACACACACCCACCTTTAGCGACCTATCATTTTAGGCTGGCACATAATTTTGGAGACTCGCTACATGTAGTTTCGTAAAAATCTTTTGACACTATGAATCTTTCCAAGATGTCTTGCTATTTAAGCATACAATCGGCCTATCATGACTGGCCTATGTCACACTCGTTCTGCTCGTTGCCTCCATTAGCTTACCAGGAAGGTCTTTCAGGGCGTGAAAGCTTTTTGAAAACGGTCTTTTGCATGATATAGGGGCAGATGCGGGAACCACAGAACCATGTTAATTTTTCCTGAACGGCCCTCTGAATACCAGGGGTCCCTAGTTCGATTCCTCGTGGTGACAAATTTTTGCATTTCGAGTTGACGTTTCCAAAATTCGGAGTTAGCATGAACGTTTTTATCGGAGTTTTTAAAAAGTCTATTTGTAAGGGTTACTGACGGTCCTAATCATGAATATGGTACTAATTATTCATGCTAACTCCATTTTGCGCGAATTTTGAAACGTCAACTCGAAATGCAAAAATTTGTCACCACGAGGAATCGAACCTTTTTTGGTATTCAGAGGGCCGTTTAGGAAAAATTAACCAGTGTGCACAGCAACCAATATGTATAAATTTGACTGGGCAAACACTTCTTTTTATCGGTTTGTTCCATCTCGAAACCCATTCACGCCCCTCTTATATCAGCAACGAACGTTTTATTGAATACATATAAAAAACAAGTTTAACATGTGCACCTAAGTAAGAAATTGCAAAAGAAAACAGAACAACATGCAGCCAATGCAATGCAATTCCTTGTAGATATATTTTGCTCAAAAAGCATTTTGTGAAACTGGAAACTGGAAAAATTACGCATGCAATCTAAAAACTGACATGATGATCAGACAATTCGAACTACTCATAAACTATGGTTTCTTTAGCGAAACAACTAACATTGTTCGGCACAAAACGTAAAGAGGTGAGGAACGAAGAAGCGGCTCGACATAACC
Organism: Ostertagia ostertagi; assembly: GCA_036418205.1. NCBI lineage: Eukaryota > Metazoa > Nematoda > Chromadorea > Rhabditida > Trichostrongylidae > Ostertagia > Ostertagia ostertagi. The sequence continues at coordinate 7,287 of MU883218.1, forward strand.
AAGAAATCGCTGGTCATTGTGACATGAAGCTTTTCGGCCGCATACCAGCACGTGTGAAAATGAAGAGGTACCACTATCACGTCATAGAAGTTTCAGACCACCAGTGACTGCGTCCACCTGTTCGACTGTGCCGAATATTCCCAAAACTGTTCGCGATCCAGGTGGTATCTGCGTGTAACCGGCGTCTTGTACCAAATAACAGAAACAACCCTGAAAATAAGCAGCCTCAACTCATGGGTTGTGTAGAATTCGGTGAAAAGATATACAATGTCCTAAAACTACTGCCAGCAAAATTTGAATACTCAACAAATACCTTGCTACCATATTTATAGCACCTGACATACCGAGTGAGCCCAAATCGTGGTAACCGAGAGTGCGAGCAGTGAGACTGTTTTTTTTTCTCGGCTATCTTCATTTTCTTCGTTTCTCCGCATAATGTTATAGGACAGAATGTCTTCTTTCAAGGGGACAAAACTCCATACATGTTTAAAACTGATGAAACAATCACATCACTTTATATTAGGTTGTCTCATAAGTAGTGTCGCTTTTTTTCAACCAAAAATTTTCATCTAAATCCTCATGCTTTTACATCGTTCATATACCATTCGAAAGAGAATTGTCTGCTCTACAAGATGCTATGTTCCACTTCCACCTCTGTTCCAGGGTTTTCAAATTTTAGGCCTGCGAAATGGGAGGTCCAGCCGACAAAAATTGACCAAACCGACAACTATCTCTAACTTTATCTTCCCTTGGGAGAAATCAATCAATGATGTACCCTCTACTTATGCATGACCTCTTCTAAACATTACACTATTAGGTTTCCCAACAAGTCGCGTCGTTCCATTTCCAGACCTGGTTTTTCAACCAGAACTCGACGGTCAAGCACCATTACCTGAGATCTAGGTCGAAATTTTTTTATAGCCGAGACATTGAAAAACTAGTAGAATTTAAGAACAAGTCATGACTAAGTTAGAATGTACGCCTGGTTGATTTTCTCATCTTCTCAGGGATAATTTTTTTCAAAGAAATGCGGTCACTTTCGTGGATAAAGCACCTTATTCCTAAACACCTAAAAATTCGAACTAATTCCCAACAAACATAAAAACAAAACAAATGAGCGAATAGAGCAGAAGAAGTGCTCACAAAAGGAACACCACTTGATATGAAACAATGGCGTTTACGAGGAACAATTTCAATTTGAAAATTGCTATGGCTTATCGGTCAGCCAATTCGAAAAGAAACAGGGCAAACCTTTTTCGGCAACCTAAGGGTGGAATGTTCAGAAGAGGTCATGAGTAAGTAGAGGGTACATCATTGATTGATTTCTCCCAGGGAAAATAAAGTTAGAGCTAGTTGTCGGTTTGGTCAATTTTTGTCGGCTGGACCTCCCATTTCGCAGGCCTAAAATTTGAAAACCATGGAACATAGGTGGAAGAAGAACATAGCATCTTGTAGAGCAGACAATTCTCTTTCGAATGGTATATGAACGATGTAAAAGCATGGGATTTAGATGAAAATTTTTTGGTTGAAAAAAAGCGACACTATTTATGAGACAACCTAATATCACCTTCAGACTGGACCGAAAGGAGTTCTGGCACGATAGTTTGCGTTAGTTCCACGTAACAAATAAGCTCCAATAGGGCAATAGTTGAACACTTACATACGTTTGCAATACCTACGGGCGAGGTTGCGAAGGTTACAATAACCACCACGACAAATATCAAACACAGACAACCTCCTTGTTAGAATTTCTGTGTCTCGAAATGAAAAAATGACGTCAAAAGCAAGTACTCCTCGATATTCTTAAGACTCAACGTGACGAAAGCCACTCGAGTACTCAGTAGTACTGTGTACTCTACTTGTACTCTACTGTGAGCTTTTCAGCATAATCCTCCACACAGAGTAACTGAATCAACCACCCCATTACTTAACATTAACCGATGACATGTCACTACTAAGAATGCTGAAATGGGAACAGTGATTCCAACCAATTGATCTGGCCAAGAAAAAACAGATGAAGAAAACGTAGTGATACACTTGACACATACCCCATCTTTTGCGCTTTTGCACATATCCATCAATTCCTCCGTGCTATTACCGCGGACTACGATCTTCACCTGCCCATGACGTGTCCACGCCTCTACTGCTTCACGGCCAGCCTCAGAGTTCATCGCCTGAAAAATATCAGATCCCGACATACTAACTTCCAAATGAAAGTTTATTCGACTTTCTGCTCTTCCCTTTATTTACTGACTGCTCGGCTTGCTTATTCGCACTGCCCTGCAGTTGTACTGTTAAGCTCTTGTCCACCGTAAATAACTAAACGAAATTCGCGAATTCGATTCAAAACCAATGCGTTTTTGCAAAATACGTTGATGAAAAGAGCATTTCCTGCGCCTCGTTTCCAAGACGAAGCTGATATTTTCGTTTGAAAATGCATTTCAACAAGTATCTATTCCCATTTGAACATTACTTTCAACTTGTAAATATTGAAAGAAATCAAAACGCTATCCTATCCTGGCTGAAATGTAAGCACTGTTGGCCCATTTAAGCCCCAGTGGATGGATGTAGGTAAAAGTCCCCAGCCCATCCCTCCCACTAAGACTGTAATATGACAACAGGGAAATCGCGACGACTCGAATAGAATGTCCCATTGCACGTCCTTCATCGCTTATCACCCTCCTTTGAATAGACCCCCCCCCCCCTTTGAATATTGCGAGCAGACGGTTGACTTTGCTCTTCGCCCACTCGTGTTAGTATCACTTGCTTTACGTCGTACTGCGAACCTTCATGCTTGATATCCCACTTGTTTTCATTAAACAAGAATTGTTGATAACACTAAAAAAGGTTTAATCGAGCAGAAAAGAAAGGCAACAAGAAAGTATGGGGTGGCTTTATAATTATGCGGAATAGGTCAGAGCGGCTTTTTCGAAAAATTGCAGAAAAACTTCTTCAAATTTCAAAGCTGGAACTTTGTGCTGGTGTGCAAAATAGCATTTATACCTACAACCTTTTCCATATAGAGCTTCTTCGAATACATCTTGTGAGGAGAGTTTTTGCAAAATTCATAGGTGGCTGTATAATTATGCGGAGCAGCGTACTTGCAAATTCACTTGGAATCTTCATTTGTAATGAAATGAATGCTTCTTCCAGTAACCATAGAACAAATCCCCCCGCTCCCCAAAAAAATGCCATTAGATCATTTTGAGGTGAACAGTTTATATCGACCAGCTGCTGTGCAAGTGAACTGTACCCCTTGCGATTGTCCCATCACTGAATAACCAACCTCAGAGTGACACAATCCTGCGGTCTACGACTCGCAATTTGCGCCCTGTACTGCTGCCCTACTGTATTAGTGAACGGTACCACCTGATGTCATCACCTCCAATCTCACCAAAAATAAGAGTCGAAAACTGCTCACGCGCCTTCTGTGCAGACACTACTTTGGAATTGAAGGGATCTGAATGAGCATGAAGGTATCAGCCTACGAGCAACACTCTTTTATTCTCGTTCTATACAAATCACTGTGATTCTATTAGGTTGTCTCAAAAGTTCGTGCATATTTTGAACTTTTTTGAGCCTACTCTATTTCAAGCACATGCATTATCTATCATCAATATATGCACCATCACTATCAGTGACTTGTTGCCAACACCAACCAAGAGTGGCCGCTTAACTCCCAGAAGGCTGGCAGTTACGAGCTGAAAAAGGCAGTGAGGTCGATTTTGAGGTGCTATGGGAATCGTATTTTTTGTCGTCAAGAAGGCGCTGAGCAGAAAGGGCAGATGTCTTTCGAGAGGAATGATCACCGCTGCACGATGGAATGTGGTAGGACTTTTCGGCTGGCCTCGATATTCCAGAGTCGCGTCTTTTTCGATTTCTCGTCTCCCCCCCGGTCCTCCGTTTGTAGTGAGCGGTACAGTTTATTTGCTTTCGAGTTTTGAGGACAGTTGTTGGAGTTTCATGTGAGTCTCTGCCGTTAATCACACTACGTAGATTTGGCTGAAGTGAAGGTCATGTTTTTCCTTTTTTCAGCGAGGTGAACAAGTCCATTTTCACCCTCTTCTGTTCGATCCAGTCCCTGGGATTCTAGGTGTGGTTGTCATGAAACCTGAGCTTCTCAACTGCAGTAGTGGCTTTGTTCAACCAGGGCGTACGGGTGGAGTAGGACACAAATTATAGACGGGACTCGTGCCGCACTCCTGTCATCAGTGATCAATTCATGGGGAATCTTTAGCAAAGCTTCAACCTTTTACGAAGAAGAGAGCACCTCTATCAGTTGTGCATCTGAAACGTCACAGCACACGCGGGATTGGCTTTGAGTCCTTGACTCGATCCTTGACACAATCTTCACCTTCGTTGTCGCTCAGCAGGCATAAGTTCTGACGAAGGACTACCTGTTAGTCGAAGGGTGGCGCGCGAGTTCGTTTTGCCAATCGGGCAGTCATATGAATGAAACATCAGGGAACATGAAGGTTTGTTAGCACACTCTGTGCGGGATCTCGAAAGCTAATAACTTATTTTTTGTTTAGACTGCTTTATTGTATTCGTCCGGTTGCCACGACAGCTTGATTCGTTCGCTATATTCGCGAATCTCGTTTGTTTTTCTTATTAATCAGCCACCACCTGGCACTGCATAGTTACCAACAACCATGCTTTACTCATTGTGCAATGAGTAATTTTCATCGATACCGGCTCCTCTCTCTTGTTTTGCCTGAAATATGACCACCTTTGTCATCGTTGTCGTAATCTCTGTCACGTTTCATTATCATTTAGGCCATGAATTTCTTACCACACATCGTTGAAATCGCTGACTCCTGCTACGCTGTTTTGAATCGCTCTCATGATCGAGAAGTCGAACTGTAAATTGTAAATTTCCAGGCCAGAAACTGGATACCGCGGAAGGTTGTACAAAGATCAAAATCGAAAAATCAGACGAGCCACCTGAACTGTCTACGACATAAAGGTAGGAAATGCCACCAAATTACAACTATTTGCTTAATTGCTCAGTTCGATAAAAGAGCGCAGTTACGCCTGAATTCATCCGAACACCAAACATTCCGTCGTGACATTTTTAGAGTTGAGAAAGCTATTAATATATTTTCTGCAGACCTTGTTGAAGACAAGCCCCCGCCTCAAATTCTATGTTTTGTGGTGTGGCTGTTGTTACTTTCATATTATTCCGGGGGTCTATTTTGGCAAGAGGGGGCGTTGTGGTGCACAGCCTGCTCTAATGCCAGTTCGGCTCGAGAAGTCCTTTCAACTCACGAGCTGCTACCAGCTTTATTCCTACTCTTTGTTCCTCTGGTTTTTATATAATGTATGTGTTCTTCTGTTTTGAGACGTCGATGAAATGTAAAATTCACCTAGTGAGCAGCTAGGTTTAAGCCTA
>MU883219.1:0-20116 GCA_036418205.1 Ostertagia ostertagi
TCGCACTTGGTCTCCTTACCCTCTGTTTAACAGGGGACTGATTTGGCCTTCGAGCGAACTTACTAAATCAAGCCGTAGGTGGGCTTGGGAACCGCTCATGAAGCCTCCATAAAGATGCCATTGAAATAATCACTAACCAGAGGTGGGAGCTGATAAGAGCTTGACCGACCTTTTCACCCCAATTCCGAAAGTTCGTTCTCTTCCCACTCTCTCTAGGAGCCTCATAAACATCAGGGCAACATATACAGGTAATGGATCGAAGTTAACAATTCGACTTTATTATAAGACCAACTTGAAGCAGGAAAAATGACTGCTTAACATTTCAATAGTCTTCTGAGAGATTTCACTAATGGTAAATTGTGGATTTTGTATTCAACTGTACTTCATAATCAATTATTCATATTATATTTCATAATCAATTATTCATATTATAATCATATTGCATTGTAATCAGCGATCGTCATTGGTGTTTATTTATATATTCAGATCGATGGAAATCACGAATCATGTATGAAGCCGGAGAATCTCATCACTCACAGGAAAACCATTCTTTCTATTTTTGACAAATGGTTATAGCATTGTAGAAGCGAATGAATAAACATGCTTTGTTAAGTTAGTAGAGGATCTTCAAGGGTGTCCCATCCTTAACCGAGACAGATCATGCAATAAAACCTTCTTTATGAAAATGTATGCTAAGATTTGTTTTTGTTTGTTAACTGCTGTTTTTGGCCGCAGTTCGCCTTGCGAATGTTTCACAAGAATGCTGGGTTAAAGCGAGAGGTGCGGGTTCTAGTCCCGCCTGGGGCGAAAGTTTTGTTCACAACCCAGCATTCTTGTGAAATATGCTAAGATTGTTAAATTTCGCACCTGCACCCAAGGATTCCGCGCAGGGCGGTAGTGTTTTTGAATAACTTCTTGAAATTCCACTGAAAAATGCTCTTTTTTCTATAGAAGGAATTGTCTCGATTTCGTTGGTGTTTTCAGTGCCTATTATGCACAGGACGGAACTGGTATAATGGCAGGTGGCGTTGCTTACCACGCGAGCGGTCCGGAGATCAATTCCTGGGTCGTGCAGGGCCAACCAAGCCTTCCATCCCTCCGGGGTCGGTTAATTGGTACCAGACTTGTCTGGGAGGATGACTTGTACATCGGCTGGCCCCCGCAAGTCATTGTATAGGCCACATCGCATTCAAACGCCACTACGAATGTACAAATGGAAGTAGAATGCGTGCCGCATCCCAAAAAGGGATTGATCAACGGCAAATGCTTTATCCTTTTATCCTTTATCATGCAGAGAACTTCAACATCGCAAAAATCTTTACTCCATTGCACTCAGTGCACGAAAAATTGAACCGTAGTTGAGGTAGCCTCCAGCATCTCAAAAAAGATCAGCAGGGAAAGACATATGATTAAGCACGATTGAACACAACATGGTAAGGAGAGACTTTTCGAACGACTCCAAACAGCGCTTTGGCCTTGTTCACTGGTACATGATCCGGATCACTGGATACGTTGAACCGTAGAAGCAGGTTTCCAATTATCTGGAAGTTATCATCTTTGATAATAGCGTATGGAGGCAATGGAATTTTTGTCCAAAGGCAAAGTTCGGGATCAAACTGGTAAGGTTTTAACGCATGAGGTAAAGCTGTGATGTGGCTCACGGCGCAGTAATAAAAGTAACGGAAAGAAATAGTAGATCGAGAACGAAAACTAATGTTTTCCCCGTAGGCGGCTTAGTTAAGGTAGCAAGCTGACTTTGGTGGCCGTCAAAATGCTGCAACCGTCACCCTTCACTTAAGCGGCTCGGTTTTATCAAATCATATCTGAGCATCGTGCACATGCTGCATACCACAGCATTTTTCTAAGAGGTGAAGGCGTCAATTTAACCGCATATCCCCGACCTTGCCTCAATTTAGTAAGCTGATTACCCAGATGTTTTTTGAAACTAATATTGCCGATACTTTCGATTCTGCGTAACAACGATTGACACAATAAACATGAACTCACAAGGTACAATTCAGATCGTGCTAGAGATTCCCCAAGACACGCTCTTCTTCCCAATCCAAACGGAACGACTTGTTCTTCCAGTTTTTGTCCTGTCATGTAGCGGTCCGGATCGAACTAAAAGAGGCGTTTGTTGCAGTAATACTGCATACTATAGTTTATTGCTTCAATTAAACTTGCTGTTTCCACGTAAACAGAAGCCGTTCAGTACGGGAAGATAGTGAAACTTGTAGTGGGGGGGGACTCATAATATCTAATCGAACTGGCAACTATCTAATCGAAGTGGAGCTGCGGTAGGGCGGTCATATCTAATCACCATCCAGAGCACAGTCTCTGAGTGTATGATTAGATAGGGATACCAATCCGTGGTTCCATACAAAAATCGGATACCTGGGAGGCCCTTTCTTCGAGGGCTTGCATGGCAGTCGCAAGAAGGTTTGATGAAAGTAAGGAGCCAGCAGGGTAGCAGCCATTTTAGCCCCTGACCATATGACAAGGGTAAGCGTACTAGTCCAGTGGTCACGGTCTTAGTGAAAGATATGATAAGATATAAGTGCCTTCCCGCAACTCTACTTTGATTAGATATGAGTGTCTTTCGCAGCTTCACTTCGATTAGATAGGGTGCCCCCCGAACTACATTTTCACCTTCCATACAATAGTTAGTGAAGCAGTTAGGAAAGAGGAGACATACTCGATAGTCTTTTGCAAAAAATAAATTGCTGCAAGCGGACTACGGGTGTAAGGGAAGAGCCAATTTTACAGTACGCATATCCGAGAAGATCGAATCCTGCATGGTACAGCATGCCACACCATGCCGACCTTCATGTCCCCAGAAGGAAAGGCTCAATTAACTCAGTCATCTTCCATCTTGCCCTTTAAAGGCAAGATTCAGGATTGAATTATGAGTTAATTCCACTTAAATGTGAAAGTAGGGGTAGGTAGTGGACCGCCAGTGCAGAAAAGAGAAAAAGAAATCGTGAAATGCTTAGGAAATACGAGCCATTTCCTCTACGGTGCGGAGAAGTTCAAAAGGCCGGCAGGGAGATGAGAGATAATGTGAGCGCGGAGAGCGCTAGAGAAGTCTAAGTAGAGAGAGCATAGCAGATCAACATTCCGACGCAGTCAAGATATCGAGCGGTGGGCGGAGCGTGTCGCAGCAGGTGGAGCGTGTCAAAGTTCTTAGAGCCTAGCGTCTAAATAACGGTTTTCGAAGTAGGGAAGTGACGCGACCCCTACACTTGCGTGCCTAGCGCTTCTAGCCACCGTAAAGGCTCATTAAGTGGGTCTGAGCCTCTACTTCCCGCCTGATTTACCCAATGACTTATGGCTTTCGTTTTTTTGCAGTAACTGATGTGACTCGCTTGCCCATTCAAACTGTCCTTCTAGAACTGTAAGAATTCATGCCTGCGCGAATAGAGAACAAGGAGAAAACACAGAGGAAAGTATGGTGGGGGGGGGTAGGGAAGAACAGGGCAATTTTAGAATTAGAAGAAATAAGAAGCAGGGGTTCGACATAGTGAATAAAGGAAATGAAAAGGAAAAATAATGAAAAGCAGAAAAAAAGGAAATGGACTGAAGAATAGAAGAAGGAGAAGAAGAATAATGAAGAATGCTGCGAAGGAAACTAGCGAAGGTGACGAGGGACAAAGAGATTCTGAATGAGTTAAGGAAAGGCGTAAAAATCCTCTGAGAATTCGATCTGAAGGAATCGCGAGGTTGATGCTTGTAGAATGGAATCTCTACTTCGGAGAACGAGAAGAGCGTCGAGTGCAGACCACACACCACAAGTGACGACGGCCAAGAAAAAAAGCACTTTTTCTTGGCCGTCGTCACTTGTGGTGTGTGGTCTGCACTCGACGCTCTTCTCGTTTTCCGAAATAGAGTATAGTTACCTTAGAGAAATCCGGAAAATAGGCGGTGTCTGACATTATAAGTGACAGCTGCACATTAATAGAGGTTCCGTAGGTATTGTGTACTTCCCAACGGATATGTCTCCCTCTGCTTTTCTTGAAAGATTCATAGGAAAGATCGCTGCACATCGATGGATCTCCTGAAAACACGAGGTTGTGAGGGCAGGAGGTGATTTCGGGAGCATTCTAAAACCTACGGTCAGCACCGCATTGAAGTACGGAGTGCTTGTTCGATCTGCAAGAGAAAGCGGCCGGTTGGATTGGGTAACACTTCGGAGTTCCTGCTCCACCTTGGCTTTCACCTGGAACAAATCAATCGATTACCTTCATAAACAAACTATTTACTGTTTATGAGTTGGCAGGCGTTATTCGTAAAATCGACAACTTTTCAGGTTGTCATTAATTTTCAGAATTCATAACGAAAGCCGACTGGAAAGTTGAAATGAATAGGGCATACCTCTGGATACATAAGAAGATAGGCGAAGGCCCACTTCAGTGTTGTTGCTGTGGTTTCCTGACCAGCTGCCCATAAATCAAGCAGTGTATGTGTCAAAGATTCATCGCTTAAAAATATAATTCTTAATTTTTAATCACCATCCATCAATGGCTGCTGAATCTAAAGGCATGGGTCGCAATCCAACTGGTGTGGTATTTTGTCCAAAAAAATCAAAGAGTGCAAATAGGAACGTTAGTGGCGAAAAAGCAAGAAGCACCATAAAAGAAACCCTGAAATTTTTTTCCTGTGAGGTCGACCATGGTGCGATGGAGAGACACAGCGCTGCGAGGAGAGGGGAAACGCGAGAGAGCACGTGTACGCGAGAGGGCGCAGACGCCACGTATACTGCGATTGACAAGCGTGGCAGCGATCGCAGCGGTGAAGCAAAGGCGTTAAATCCCTTTCGCGCACCTGCAAATCGTGACAGTACCACCACACTTGTGATGAGGGGTCCTGCTACATCACACAACACAAAAAATATTTCTAAGGATCTAATCGCGACCCGTGCTTCTGACTGAGGGTGAGAGCGAAAAGCCATAAAGAAGCTGTGAACACTGTGCCTTCAGATGAGGGTGAGGAGCGAAAAGCCATAAAGAAGCTGTGAACACTGAATCGAGGAGAAGACTTTTCACTGGTTGCTGGAGTACTGGATACCTCGTAGTAATTGCTTGAAAAGAAAATTGAGGTGTATCGAATTCCTAAATTTTTGACTTTAAGAGGATTCACGATTAAGCGACAAACGTCGATGAAGGGTGATTTTCCCAGTGAAGAAACAGGCAGATCACCTAAGGATGCGGACCGACACGCAATTCGCATAGAAGGATATGCCCCCGGCAACCTAGCCATGCTTTCCCCACGACTAAATTGGCGGCGGCTGTTGGTGCACTCCCCCCCCTCTCGTCCGTGTCTCGAATCTCTAGGCCGCTTTGCCAGGGAGTTAGAAAGAGGATTTTGGACTGTTCTGTTTGGTTAAGTCTGAGTATTTGTGTGTCACGCCAACTTTCTTGTGGAAAGCGTAAAAGGTAGCACCGATGATAGTCGCAGCGCCAATCAGTGTGTAAGAAAGGGGTCCCATTCCTCGGGTTCTGAGCCATATTTCTCGGTTTTTCTCCTTTTGTGCATCACTGTCCAGCTCTAACTAAATTTCCAATGGGCTGCTTTTTCATTCGTAAAATCCCTTTAAAGGAGGATTTCGATTAGAATGGAGGTCGAGGAAGAAGTAATTTACCTAGTTGAGTAACCACGGACCTCCTGAGGGTGCGAACTGATGCGCAATTCGCATCGAAAAATTTGACCTCGGCGACCTATTATGCCTCAAAGTTGGCGGGTCCGGCGATCTCCGCCCACCGATCATCTGATCACTCGCCGTAGTTCAATACGTGGCGAGTGATTAGATAGCTGAGAGAGCGTAGGTTGAAGAGAGAGCGGTAAACGCGGCGCAGCGGAATGGGGTGAAGTCTGCCATACAAATTGTCTCGCATACTGCAACAGGCATGGGAGGGGTCCATTTCTCGGTTCTGGGCCGTATTCTCATTTGGTTCTTCCTTCTTTGCGGTGGAGTGGACTTCAGCCACATCGCCTAGTTTTAATTCTGACAATAAGGGTGTTGGCTGGTTTTACTATCGTTATGAATTACGTTCCTTTAAAGGGACAAAATTGTGGGAGTAGCTGCATTTATTGCTGTTCTATTTTCACCATACCCTTCAGATTAAATGCTCTTCGGTGAGTGGAAGATATTTGTGTTTTTTTTGAATGTCATGTAGTTTACCAGATGAAGGTAATATCAGTGAGCGCTGGTGCTTGTCAATTCACGTGACGAGAAAGATAAGCCATGAATACAACATGATTAAGCAAACCAAAACCGGAGAGAGACGCGTTGGATTTTTGGGCGGTCCATGCTAAATTTTGTCAAACTATATCGGCTATTGTTAGCTCATTGGGTTACTGACTGGTAAATGTGTTAAGCCCTTATTAGGCCCAGAACAAAAAAGCCTTATAAAAGGTAATAAAATTTTGTTGGCAGGACTAATAATCTTATGTTGCTATTTACCAGTCAAGGAGTAGTGAAATAGATGGCATCAACCGCGCAGAATGGAAGGGCGTCCTAAGAACAAGGAAGCCAGCTGTAACTTTGCCCACTACGTTCGCTCAGAGCTAAATATTAACCACGGCCTGGAATTTCGTCGCAATGTGGCTCCGGGAGGCCCCTTGGACTGAGCTTAACGGAGAGGGACGGATTCCGGAGAGAATAGGAACTGCCTTGGCACTCAAAGGCTCAGCCCTGAAAGCGATTGGTTCTGTGAATCCGTGCAATGTACGGGTGCGCCCCCCCGCTTCGCGGAAGCCACACTTTCGGCCGCGGGAAATCTTTATAACTAATTTATTAGGAAGGGTTTACTACATATGTGGTAAGCAGATACCCTAGCGTTGTCTTTGGCGAGACTTTCTACTGCTGCTTTATTAGGTCAGTGATGTACTGATCTGTTAATGTTTCGGCAATAGCGGATCTTACGCATAGCAAATAATAAATAAATAAATAAATAAATAAATAAATAAATAAATAAATAAATAAATAAATAAATAAATAAATAAATAAATAAATAAATGAAACGCACTCAAAACTGCTAGCAATGCCAAGCTTTTTATTCTTCTCCATTTGTATGAGGAAAGCGTCAACGAAATCATTTCCTTCGCCTTCCAGTGAGTGTAGACCACTTGCTATATCACTCTTTCTATAAGAAAAAAAACTGATGAAAGAAAAATGAAAACAAACATGAAGTTTGCCCTGTTCATTTTTTTTCTGAAGATCGTATTATGCATGAAGTTCTTGGGCAAAGTGCCAACAACTAGCAAACCTTCTCTCTACTTGATTCGCAAGAAAATCCATGAGATCATTCTGTGGTTTCAAAAGTTCATCTGCTCTTCGACGTAACAGTGGAATACCGACTGTCCATTGGTTGATTAGCACATCGTACGATTTGAATTCGTCAAAAATGTTGTCCAGTTTGGATTTCAATGCGAAAAATCTCTCCTCGTCGTGCTGAAATAGTAGCTGAAATCTTGGGAAGACAATCTTTGGGAAGAGTTCATTTCATTCATCAATGACGGATGATGCAAGGATGCCGGGAATGCACGACTTGACTGGCCCGAATCTCACCATTAAAAAAATTCTGTTCATTTCTCCATTTCATTTTTTGGTAGTTAAAGGAGAGTCGGTGTATTGAGCGACTTCGTTGTTTGAAAAATGGCTGGAAACCCACCTTTTCGAAACGTTCCGCGAACAAAATTCTATTGATAATATTGCCAACGAGAAGGTCGAACGTGTGGTTCGGATCGAGGGACACTCGCCCATCCACCATTTGCTTCTCCAATGCTTCACACCTGCAAGAAGCCGATTTTGGAACAGTAGCGAATGGGTGACCTTTACCGTTGTGCAAAATTCGTTGGTTTTTATCAAAAAAATGTCAGTTTCACAGCCTCAGGAAGACAGGAAGCCGCTCTTCAACTTGACCCCTAGTTACCTTATTTGGAATTAGGGTGAAAAATTGAGGTTTTTTGAATTGAATAATTTCTCCCACAAATGAACTTCTGAAATTCTGAATCCCTCTCAGAGGGCTTTTTCGAGTTGAAAGCATTGAATTTTTTACTTTTTTTGTTAGTTTTTAATAAGTAATTTTCTAGTTCGCCGAATAATTCGAAACTCACGTGAAATCCAGTTCGTACAGCGCCGTTGCTCCGTCCAAAACTGGTCTCTAGAGGCCATAAGTCCTCGACCGCCTGTAGAAGCATGATAGATCTCTAGCTCCACAAGGAAATGAGTAGTGAGCTATTGAAATGTAAGTCACCTCGAGAGCTCTCAAACAGAAAAGGTAAAGCTCTGTTCACAGTGGCAGCTCCGTTCTTGATCATTGCATCGGCTGCACTTGGATAATCACAAATCTGTACCGTTGCTACGGGTCCAAACCAGAATGTATGCACACTACCGTAATCCTAAATTTCCAAAATCATAGGATCAAAAGGAGACAAGGCCAGAATGTAGTTAGGGTACGAACTTTGACGAAATCCCTCATTGATTCCGCGAAATCCTTCTTTTGGACCATAATTTTATATGCCAGCAGGTGCATGTTTCCAACAAACGGAAGTGGAATCGGACCTACAAAATTTAAACTTCTGGAGAATCCAACCCATGATGGAATGCCATAAAAAATTTCGTTGGCAATTTCGAAGAAAACCCAAATTGCTTTTTTTTCCTTCACCTAAAGCGTATGAATTCTACGAGTGTATGAGCATCATTTCTACAACATTTTGCCAAGCATACTTATAGATGCTTCAGTTGCGGCTTTTCTTCAGCGTTAATATCCTCAATGGCCCTCTATTGTAGGAGCAATACCTCCCTCTCACCGTCTTCAGAGTATGAAGTTATCAGTCACGTCGTCGTCGAGCTCAAAAAGACCTACCGTAATTGCTCCAGTCTGAAGCTCTCACATAATTTCTTGAATCGGTTAACCGTTGAATAGTTTCCCAAAAACATTAGCTCTAACTATGCAAACCCCCCCCTCCTCCTAAAACTCGCGCTCTTCAAAGCTCTCGGCCGTTTTTCTAGCTACGAGGAGACACCCAAACCCACACTGCTTTCAGAAATGTTAGTATTGGTTAGACGAACGGTGATACGATTGAGGGCGCAGGGTCAACCGTCCGTTCGAACTGTTCGAACGGGGGGGGGTCGCATTTGTGTTCTGGGAGGGGAGAGGGGTCGCATTGGTCGCATTGCGCGCTTTGGTGATCAGGGGCGCAGGGCATAGGTGCGTGTATAATTACCCCCCCCCCCCCCGCTCGACGCTGTTTTTGGGGGAAAAGTGGGTGGAGTTTCGGGTTTCGCGGTGGTTTTGGGCTGTGTCAACTGGTCTCAGTTCAATACTAATCAAATACTATAGAAGAGGGAGAGGTCGCGGTGGAGGAAGGCTGGTTGTATTGGGAGGGGGTCGCAACTGGACCTCTCGAGAGGGAGGGGGTCGCAAAAATCCCGAAAATGTTCGAACGTGACGGTTGACCCTGGTTAGACGTCACCAATCATGTTTCCGGAGCATATTTTTTTTTCTGATGCGGTCCAACATAGAAGGCCATTGTGAAGTATATCATACAATAGAATGTGTTTTCCAATTCTAAGCGAGGAGCATTCGGTTTGAATTCGGCAAAGTGTGATTAAATCTATTTGAACGTGGAGACAAAATGTTTTTTCTTATTGCATCCCCCGTGTAGGTTTTAAAAGGCCTTTATAGAACAGTTTTGAGAATTTCGTAGAGAAGGATGTACTTTGCAGATTTTTTTGGCCACATGCATTGAGACGTACCCGGTGGTAGCGATCTTCGAGTCAGCCACGTCTTCAGGAATGCATAACCGACCAGTAACAGGAAGATCGTTAGAAAAATCATGCTGAAAAGGATTTTGAAGGCTTAAACAACAGAATAATGTGTATACACAGGAAAAGGCAAATGAATGAAGTGAAATTGGAATTTAGATGCCAAAGATTTAAGTTCTCAGAAACACGAGTCGAAACACCCAGAAGGTCAGCGACGCTTTTAATTATTCAGTTAATTGTTTATTTTTGGTCATTCACAGAAGGGCAGACAATTACTGGACATGGAACTAAGCCATTGGAGGGAGGAGAAGAGAGTTATGGGGAGGGTTGTAAACAATTCGCACTCTTCCCTCGTCTCTTTGGCTTGGTCCTTGTGTCACCTATGTACTATCGGCCCTGTTCTGAATCCCTCCTAAAAATAAGGACATGAACGCCGAAATGACGGCTTACTTCAATTTCAACCCATGAAGCACTACTTTTAGTGCACACCCAAGACAGTGGGACAAAGCTAGCAGTAAGGAATAGGGCAAGGCGTCAGAACATGAAGACTGTAAACTATTTTACGAGCAGCTAACAAAAAATGAAGAAAAAGAAACGAGAATGAAATAACTAAACAGTAATCCGGATAGAGTTGAGAAATGTATAGGAGAATCTAAAGTCACGCTAGATTAGTTGTTAAGCTTGGTTCAGCAGAGTAAATGCGTGGTTCTGACGAATTAATTTGTCAGCCTAACTCAGTCATCCTTGGAAAGGGGTGGGTCTGTAAATCAGTTTTTCGTATGTGCTCGCAAATAATTACTAAGGAGAGCAATCAACACTCGCCAGCAGTATGGACCAACCTAATACCTAAAGTCATAAAATTAAAACAGAAGTCATAACAAAAGCAAGCGCTAGGTGGCGTAGGCCTCACTTTCATGTAGAAATGCAGACCATGATAAAGATAATGACAGATGAATATCACCATTACAACATTGGATGACCAGATTTCAGGATAGGCCTTCCGTGTAGAAAAAATTAGTCCTCAACAGCGGAGTGAATATTTTTTTCTATGTGATAGGGCTCTAGTTGAAAAACTACTCCGAAAACACTACAACCCTTACGATTAGGATGAACAGCCTATTTTGACTGTGTTTTTGCGCAAAAAGTATACAAGCAGTAGCACAGCGACGAAAATTAACTAAATCAACTAAAAAATGGCCAAGTAAAGCTTAACTTTGCTTAAGATCATGGAATCAGTGTGTACTATATGCCAGTATCTGAAGATTGACAGAAGGGTTCCCGTGCTCGAGAGATCCCGGCGTGAGTAGCCTTCTCATGTGGCATACCACAGATGACTTGAGCTAAAAGTCTGGTCAAACTACACGCTGACAGGTGCTAATATATCTCCCTGGGAACGCCAGCCTTAGGTGAGAATGCACAGGTTAAATAATCAGATCCAACAAGCAGAAATCAGAGCATTCGGAGATATTGAAGTACTGGCAGCTTTAGCGTCGAGTGAGTGAGCAGAAGATGACAGAATACTAGAGAATGGACGCGGTGACCTTGAAACTGTTGAAAAACATCAACGTGGGGAAACGACATACGGAATGGTGGCCTCTGACCTAGGCCGAAATGTATGAGAGCCACCCACCGATCTTCTTACAAGGGAGGTCGTTCAGGGTGTGGGACGCTTTTTCAAAACGGTTTTTTGCATGCCGTAGGGGCTCTCACGTAGACCACATTACTGTGTTCCATTTTCGCTGAGCGGCCCCCTGAAGGTCAGAAAAAGGTCGAAAAAAATTGGTAAGAATGGGTGGTTTTCAGTGCCTTGGAGTGGTGCTTTGAACTTGTGGAAAAGATCACCCGCAAATTGAAGGGTACTGATGAAGACGGTATCGAAAACAGCGTGAAATTCGCTCAAAATTGAAGTTCTGTCAGTGGTAGTGCTGAAGGAAGTACGAGGGCTTCATAAGCGTAGTCGGCATCATATCCGTTGCAGCGAAGCGGTGGTCAAGTGGATAGTGTGTCCGCCTCGAGTCTGCACGGGTTTGTGGTTCGAGTCTACCCGACGGCAACCGTTTTGCATTTTTGATAAACGTTCCCAAACTGACGCAGAATTGCTTTAGAGTCAAAACTAACGCTATATTCACAGTCAGGACAACCAGTAGCTCTTACAAATGGATTTTCTATAAAAACTGGCGGGATAAGTTTGCAGCACCAAACTGTCGTCAAATGGCGCCTACGCCAAAAACGAAAGCCATATTCGTGATCAGGACCCTGATTTACCCCCACATGCAGAATTTCGGGAAAAATCGAGGTTTTGACCTAACTTCGCAAAAGGGGGTGACCATGAGCTACAGGTCGTCATGCACGCCAGCGAGCAAGTTGAAGACGTGCGCGGCGCGGAAATCAAGCGGAACGCCTTGTTGGTTCACGAGAACCAAAATTCGATTTTATACTAAACATCTTCCATCACGTCCCAGTCCTTGGAATCGATCCAGCTATCGAGATGCAGCCGTTCGAGTGGAGGACCCGTGGGTCCAATATACCACGTCCTGATGGAGGGAGGAATCTGTCGACTTCGAAATCATGGTGTCTTGTTGTCCATCACCAGCTTGGGTGTCTGCCGTTGTCCATTTAGTATTGGAACTTCTCATTATTTGAGAAGGAGAACAAGGAATTCGTTTCCAGATCACCAGCTGCAGGTACTTACGGGCTGACCTATCAATGGCCAATTTTTCGGACCAAGGTCAAAATCTCAATTTTCTCTAGAACTGCTAATTTAGAGAATATCGAGTGCCCTGATCATGAATATGACATCAATCTTTTCCGATAGCTTCAATTAGCGCTTTTTAGGCGCCATTTGGCGTCTTTTTGGCACTACAACTTTTTTCCGCTAGATTCTAGCAATAGTTCGAGTGCAGTACTCATTCATGGTCTTGATAATGAATACGGTACCTAATATTGGTGCTGGCGCTATTTTGAGCGAATTTCGAGGCTCCAGTCCGAATGCAAAAATTTTGTCATCAGGAGGGACTGAACCCTGGACCATTTATTTACCATTTTTTGACCTTCAGGGGGCCGCTCAGCGAAAATGAAACATAGTACTGTAGTCCCCGTGAGAGCCCCTACAGCATGCAAGGAACCGTTTTGAAAAAGCGCTCCACACCCTGAACGACCTCCCTTGTTAGAGAGAGGAAGGATTAGATAGTTTCCAAAACCTTCAAGTATCTTCACCACCTCGCGGGCATTACTTTGACCAAATACCTACCTTGTTTATAGTGTCCCCGAGTTCCTTTTCGCCTGAAGCTATATGGGTTTGCGTCCTTGTGCGTGATTCCCCAAAAGGAGTACCCCACAAATGCTCGACATCCTTAGCACGTCTATCTGGTAAAGCGGCTGTAACGGCAACCAGACAAAACGAAAATGCTCGAGGTCAAAAGACATGGAAACGAAGTATAACAATCGCCGAGAAATACATTCATTGCAGGCTCCATATAAACTACTATTACAGACCTTCGCTGATCCGTCTTGGACATTTTAACTACTCCAAACACTCTGCCACGGGTAAAATAGGAGAATGGGGAAATGGGAATTCCTTCAAATGAATGTGTAGCCAAGCTTCTCCACCCAGGAGGTGAAGTGAATAATCAAGAAGGGAAGTGAGGACCAGAGTTGAAGTTACACCTTGACACATGTTCGATCTGTTGGCTTGTTCCCTTTGTCCTTCTTATCTTCTCCTATCAGCAGAAAAGTGTGCTCACACTCCCTGGTTGAGAGACAGAGAATGATGAATCTTATGTAAGAAACCAATCTTTAACTTAAGAGATCCCATTTTCTGAAGAACAATTTTTCAAACCTCTTCTACGTGCACTTGTTAGTGAAGTGAATTCAAAAAACGAAAATGGGCAAGTAACAGGTTGAAACCAATACTTCCGGTGCTATACAAGTAAGAGTAGCAGCGTCCGTACTTTTGGATACGTTAAGGCGCGAGGCGCCATGTTAAAGGGACTGCTGCCCGTTACTATGGTGTCAGAGAATTGGCGGAATTCCGGTGAGCAAGGCGGAGTGTAGCCAATGTAGGGAAAGGTGGGGTAACATTGACATGCAGTGAAAAGCTGAATGTTATGAGTTACTTCATCAGGTCTAATAACGTCCTACTAGCGGGCAGAAGGCCGCCACTTACACACATTTTGCGCCTACCATGTTCAAAAATACAGGCGTGCCCATCCCCTTGTATTGCACCCAATTTCAAACAAGTCACTACTTGAAAGCTATGTGTGACAAGGGCGGCAGTAGAAGTGAAGCAGTAAACAAGGCAAAGATAAAAAGTGTGCAAACATCAATGCATGAGTCAGCGCGCAAAGGCGAGAAAGTCGCTGTTGATCAAAGAAGTTGTTGATCTCGTGACAATAATTCCTTCCCCTTTGGAGCCCTGAATTTTATTTTTATTTGATAAAAAATTCTTTCGATGGCCTGTTACTCATAAGCATATAAAGAACACTAAGAGGATTGGCAGGTGGATACATAAGTGGCAATTGCCACCATCAAATTCGGAGGTATGCATTACCGGCGGGCCAAAAAGATCCAGCGATGCTTTGGCAACCACTAGTAAGTAATTTCAGAAAGATTGGGTCAAAAGATATGATTTGCGGTGGTTTTTTTTTGAACAACGACTCGTCGAATTGCTATTGATTGTGCTGAAAAATTAGCTGAAGTGGGGGATATGTTCGGTTTTGGAATACGCTACTCTTGTGATGTAGCAACGTCTGCTGCGGCGCTAATTGCTTCCCTAAGTGGTGTTCAAAAATTGTGAGCCAGGGTTTGGAGAAGGAGGACTTCATGGTGTGTGACTTTACACTAACCCGGAAACCCTTCTCTGCCCTCATATCCCGATTGGGGTCTCATCCAGTAAGGGGGGGGGGCATGTGGTGCGACAGTTCATATTGCATGAAGTAATCCACTTTTTTCAGGGGAGGGAAGCTCCGGGGTGGGTGTAAAAGTTTAAGCGAAATGGTTCACGCACCCGGGGATTCCCTCCCTTGCAAAAATTGGAATTTCTGTAGCCGGCAAGAACTGTCACACCACATGCCCCCTTACTGAATGAGACCCCCTCATTGTCCGTCGCACAACTGTGATTTTGGCGTATTTGTAGCACTTGTTGTGTGCCCTGCATGCCTACTGTATTCCAAAATACAACGCATTCCCCCCACTTAGTTCTGCGCCCTGGTCTTTGGCAACCTTTCGCACATTGCAGTGTACCAGGAAAAGATCTATAGCATTCAGATTCAATTTTCCAATTTTACTCATGCAAAATCAATCAATCAATATTTGTTTTTGCATGCTTTCATACTATGACAATTAGACAGAATATTACTGATCAACTTGATTAGTTACTGATAGGTTTTTGTTTGAAACTAAACTCATGAAATAATTGCTAGGGCTCTTCGCGGTCATTTTCAGCAAAGGAAACGGCACAGAAACACTTTGTAAACATGAAAAAATTGGTGCCACTCAACTGAGTACATAATTTCACCCGGAGCAGACGGACAATTTTCGTCGGCAAGCAAACACCCCTATTGATTTGGCCCGAGACAGAAAACATCAGGCACGCGATCTATGGTTTTGATGGTTTCCGAGGGGTTTTCCCTCCCACAGCGGTGGGTTCTGGGTGTGCCTCTATTTGAAATAAAGGATTCTTCGATTATCATGAGAAGGGTAAGAGCATAAGGCATGTCTCAATCTCTATAGTCTCCTCCCTCCTCCCTCCATAAGGATTGGGACTTTCATAACGGCGAAAAGATACCTGGAATGGCGTTACTCTTGAGATGCTTAACATATAATCTTGAAGGTAAAAAGGGCCATTGTTGGATCCCCAGAATCAAAAATAGTGTAGTCGTACTGCTCAAAATCGGTTTATATTGCTAAGCAAAGGAAGTCCCAGCCCCAGATCCTTTCAACCCTGGAACGGGGTGTACGAGTGACCCAGCTGACAAGAATGGCGACAACTCAAAAATTTTGACAAGAAGATCAGGAAGTTGAAATACGCGCTGGCAGTAATTTGCGATCGTCCTTGAGACCGAACCATGCGAAACAGTCTAGCGCTGACGCATTTCCCTAGAGATACTGTTGGGCAACCACAATAGAAGAAAATATGTAATAAGGGCAACATCTGCTTTGAAAAGTAAAGGGTTCCGATTGGGGTGAAAAACTATAGGTGTCCGATGAGAGTTTCCTTGCTCCATGATGGAGGGGCTGTTCATCAATGGAGACTTTTCGACTCGAGCGCTTTTACCACGATGTTACTACGTACCCTATGGAACGTCTAGAACCACCTTTCTGGGACCACGCTTTCGTGCTACAGGCTAACAGCATGTAGTCAAAGTGAGCAAAATAATAGGATTCAGGTTGATCCAGCAATATGAACAAAAGTTTTGGCTGCTATTCAAGAACCACAGCTCCAGAGCCAAAAAAAATCTTCCCGCTAAAATCTCACTCAGGAGTGGTAATCTACGGCTCTTCTTTCCTCCTGAGATTTGTTCTTTGTTAATTTGTGTAGTTTTTTTCGCGTTCTGTTTAATTTCATTTTGTTGTTTTTTGGTAATGTTTTTTCTCTCTTTTTCTCCCCTGGACTTGTTTATGTCTGTATTTTCTCGACTTTTTACTGGTTGTGGCGCGCCTCTGAGCGTAAGAAATAAATAAATAAATCTAATGGACCACGGAACGACATTCCCTTTTTACGATGGCGTTATCTGCTCCCATTTGGGACCAACCTCGTCTTTCATGAAACTTGTTATCAAGTTACTTACAAGGTTATTCCTCGTACATGGGTTCTACCTTGTCGTGGTGTACGAGCTTGAGCTTGAGGTGGGGTCGGAATATTCCTCAGAATAGGGTTGCGCCGAAACCCCATACCGATTCCCGTGACTAAAGAACCCAAAGTGCCCAAGCCCTTGGTGGGACGGCGCTCTCCTTGAGCAACGGGAACGCCCTGGTAAGGCTATCCTGTGGGACGAAAATACTACGACCACTTCTTATAACGCCTTAGTCCCCTGCAGGCTGTCACCTGCCCAGTCAGGTAGCGCTGGACTAGCACACAGCCAAAGGCGAAGAAACGTCAGGATCACAAGGTTATTCAGAATTTGGTCTGAGAGTCTTTTTTGGTGTCGGAGCCAAATGCGATCAAAATTTGAAAAAAGAGGTCGTAATTGCAATTAGGGTTCTAATAACTCCATATCCATAATAACTAAAAGGCATAGTACTAGGCTAGGCAAATTTAACAATCAAATTTCCAAAAAATGATTATAAAATTGCGATAAGTGATTAGAGCTGAGAATTGCTCTAACGACGGATCTCTAGGATAGTCGATAAAAAGATATTAAAAACGGCAAAATATATATTTCCCCACTCCGCAAAAAATGAGCAACATTAAAATGGAAACAAAACAGAGAGAAGAAAATGCTTCATTCACCCTATCCGAGTAGACAAGTATCACCGCGTCAAGTAGGAATTAGTCTGCAATTGGTCACGAGGGAAGGCCAAAGATCTCCCGAGGACACATCTGGTATGTTATTACAGCTGCTAGCATAACCTTGACTAGGCCAGAATGTTCATTACTTGCAGAAATAAGCGCTTGTATCCTCCTACATCCGATACAATTCTAATAGTATAATAATATTAGCACCCTCGCGCCTTCCCGACAATTTCGGAGTTTTGGGAAGTAGTGCGTCAGATGTGGAGTCAATTTCAGCGGCACTAATTCTTACGCCATTGACCATCGAAATCGTAAGGTGTCTTGGGAGGGGTGAATATTGGCCTGCATATCTCGACGAAATGGCTCATTCTGGTCTCTCCTTGGCACTTGAAGAGGTTGGGGTCACGGTGGTGAAAGTTGTTTCTTAAGAATTTCCTTCGCGAATCTGCATCTTTTAACACGATGCAGTTGTGATCACTGGAAACAGCACGCAAAGTTTCACGCATGAAGATTCGGTTTCCGAAGAGAAACAAACGTCCAAAAACTACACGTGTTTTATGGACATCGAAGGTAATTCGGCGGAGCCAAACGAGACATGGAAGAAGTTGGCCTTTAGCCAGCTACGTATCAGGCGACGCAATGACGGAATCCGGGTAAAGTGATCGATTTTGGAGAATAGAGGCAAACAATCGATAGAGTATGATGCAGTAGAAGTGTAAGATGTGAATGCAATAAAGCAGAAAGAGTTTCTAGTGAAGGCACTCCAAGAACCAAGTGGAAGCATCCCCGTCGCCAGCATTTGTGAAAGACGTCCGTGGGCACTTTGACGCGTAGCAGCCCTTTCGATTTTTCGAATTTTTACCAGAACGAAAGCAATATTTCTGTTCTTTCCATTCTTATCGTGGATAATGAGTCTCAAGTCAGTGATTTATGGCTGAAATAAAAGCATGATTTTTCCGCGAAGGATTCCTTTAAGCAGTGTGGCTGTGCGCTCCACTGCCTTAAGCAAGTTTTCTCGCTGTCCGACATCCATCCCTATGTATACAGAAAAGTTGCGATGTCAATAAGAGACTTAAAGGAATCTTCCGCGGAAAAAGCTCCGCCTCCCATTACCCTAGAAAAACGATACCCCTTAGGCCCCTAGCCTCATGAGCATAGCAAAAAGAACGGAACATAAGTGTTAGTTTCGATAATACTAATCCTACACACAAGACAAAATGATCACTCTCTTTCCGTGGAAGATTCCTTTAAGGTATCGTTTTCTGTGGTAATGAGGGCGGAGCTTTTTCCGTGAGGATTCCTTTAACGGCAATGTCATTCATCGAAATACGAAGCGGTTTATTTAGTCGACGTCAAAGTGAATTGATAGTGGCGTGCGTCTATTGTCCTGTTTTCATCTGTGCTGTCATACTCGCACGTGTAAGAGGATCTGCCGAGATTTTTAGCGAAGGCAGCAAGTTAAGTTACCGATGAGCGTTCCACATATACTTATTTAACCATAAACAATATAATGCAACAAGGCATAAGCATGTTCAGTTGAAGCAAGAGTTATAATTAACGGGTAAAACAAAACTCGATCGGCAGTGGTATTGGACAGAACTATCTTTTGCCTCTGAAAACTCCTCAATGCTACCTATACCTGTCTTTAGAAAAGAAGGCTGCATGTATCCAGGCGCTAATGGCGGTTAAAAATCGTGCCACCCAGGCGAGATACTCGACTCTTATGCTCGATACGGGCCTGATTTCTAGTGACTTCTGAGCGAATGAATGGACCATAACCAAAGAGGGTCTTAGCGGTGTCTTTTTTCTGATGTGATCATTACTGTTATAGTTATCATGAATGACCCATTTCCATTCAGTTCGACCCAGTTATTGAGAGCGCTTAGGGCATCAATACCTTTTTCGTCACCCTATATGTTATCCTGTACTTAGGCAAGCCCCGGGATAAAACTGGTGATAAGAGCGCTTCGTAGTGATGACTGAGCTGCGGAACGACCTGAAAGTGGAAAGGAAAGCAAGAGAAATCTTTGGGAACGCTGAAATTAAGGCCTTAACCTTCAATAAGGTCGGCGAGACAGGGCGATCAAAGAAGACAAAACACGCGAGAGATCACGCCGTTCGAGAGAGCACGCTGATCTCTACATCAATCGCGGTGGGTGGGAAGCGTTGCAACGGGGTCGATGGTTGCAGGCCCGTAAGGATTAGCGCCCTAACTGCGCAACTTTTGAAGCTGGAGTGATCTAGGTAGGTACGGACCTTACAATTTCTCTCGCGGTATCCTTCCCACAATCGGGCTAATCCCGGGGCTTGCCTTTGAAATGTTCAATGTGCTTCTAGGAAGGGAACTATTTCTTGATCCCAGTTACAACACTACATTAGGAATATTTGCTAGAAAGTATTTACAGAAAGAATGGTATAAAAATTACCAGATAGAGTTCTGCTTGAGCAAGTGATTCGCCCAAACAGGATCTCTTTCCCAAACCAAACGCGACCACCTTTTGCTCCAATTTGTTGCCACTGAAGTAACGGTCAGGATTGAACTGAAAACAAAAATTTGAAAATAACTTGAGATCCAGAAAGCGCTCCGGATGGACTTTGAATAACATGCCTCATAGCAATTTTTGAAGTATTTTTCGTCAGTCATGATGAGTGAGATTTGAGCTGTGATGGCGGTTCCTTTAGGGAATCACATAAGGTCCAACAACAGGTATCTTCAGCAGTATCTCGCCACAGATTCATCGGCAGTAGGGTAGCACATCTATGAACCTCCTGTAAGAATATTTATAGGGGCTTTAATCGGTGAAAGAGGCCAAGGCGCTCATATCCTTGGGGGGGGGGGGAGGGACAGGGGACATTTGAAAACTGA
Source organism: Ostertagia ostertagi (assembly GCA_036418205.1). NCBI lineage: Eukaryota > Metazoa > Nematoda > Chromadorea > Rhabditida > Trichostrongylidae > Ostertagia > Ostertagia ostertagi. The sequence goes on from MU883219.1 coordinate 20,089, forward strand.
AAAACCGCTGGCGTATAACTTCGTATAA
>MU883220.1:0-15387 GCA_036418205.1 Ostertagia ostertagi
TTCAAGTGGTCAAAAAGACCAGCAAACTCCTATTGTGAAGAGGAAGAAATTTAGTCAAGAGAAGGAAGATAGAAGAGTTGAAGTGGAAATTTTTGGTGAGCTCTTCCCTTTAGCAAACTGGAGAAGTGCCTGTGAGTGCACTTCGAGGAAGGACATAAGCTCGTTGATGAAGCCACATCATTGAAAAAAATAAACAGTGAAGGCTGAGTAAGGCTCCATAGCTTTAAATGAGATGTTGGTGCTTCTTCTGATGCACTATATTAGTGTTGAGAAAGCCCATATGTTCAATCAAGTGGTGCCCTGGGAACGTTGAAAACCTGCCCTTAAGGCATGCCCTTGGATCAGATTGGTGTGGTTCTTGCGAATATGTTGGTGCAAAATGGGCCGGCAGTAAAGAAAAAAGGAAAAGAATCCGTCGAAAACGCTTAGGTTGAGGGCTCACTCACCTTCCTAATCGGCTGTGCTAAGGGAATGAGAGACTAAGCGCGGAGAGGAGAGTATGAGGCGAGAGAGCGCCAAAAACAGCCTGGTAAAAGAGAAAAGCCTGCAGCTGCTGCAGCTTACTTTGCAAGGCCTTAGCGCTCTTCTCGGGTGATTTCCGTGCACGAAATACCACATCTGTGATTGTCCTCTAGGGGTCTATCCTACAGACCAGAGGAATAGTAGTTAACACGAGTTCTTGCCGGGTTATGCCTTTCAAGGAACTGCCCAGGATCGAAGTAAGCAAACCAGCCCCTTTGGCAGCTGCTGGACCTAGCTGCACCACTTCGTCATCACTCTCCTACCGTACCGACCGAGTTCAAGTAGTCCGTCGACTCGGGGACCCCATCCCTCCCCAACATTCAGCATACGGCCCCAGCAGAAACGCCAAAAGGGCTGGTTTGCTTACCTCCCCAGGATCGAACTTACGAGGCTTCGCACATGAAGATCAAGACATTGGTGCGCAGTGAGTGCAGTGAAAATAAAGGTAGAGAATTCTTCGAAAACAATAAAGTTATGGACTTGATCAATTTTTGTACTGTGAGTGACAGTGACAGACAAAGCACGGAGGAGAGAAGATAGGCAAGAGAACCGAGTGGATAAAAGAGCGTAGACATCAGCATGCAGCGGATGAGAAAAGTGGGAGCGATCTGGGCGGTGTTTGCAAGGCCCTAGCGCCCTTATTGCGCACTTGGGCAGGAGATCGGCCATCTGCGACGATTTTGAGCAGCCTAATCTTACCCCGCAGAAGCGTTCATCCACCCTAACCAATCCTGGGTTGTGCATTTAATACCCTTGAGGTTGTAAAGTACTCGAATAAAAGCTAACACATGACGAGCCACTGGAGCCTCAGAACTCCTTGGAAATTTACTAGCTTTTTTATCATGAAATATGGCACGTGAAGTAGGCGAGTTGAAGGGAAGACGGGTACTCGCATGAATGGTTCAGTGAGTTTCAAAGGCTCAAAGAGAAGGCGGGCGCTGGAACAGCGCTAGCCGGGCGACTAGGCTGCAGCGTAATCATTGCGAATCTTAGCGCAGAACATGTGAACCAGTGGTCGTCATATCCGTCAAAGCTGATGAGCTCTGAGAACCGGAAGTGTACGTGAGTTACGAAATAGCAAATCCTGAAAGTGCACGTCTACAAGGACGGGTTTTTGCTCCATGGGGCTCATTTAGTACTCACTTCAAAATGTCTATAAATTTTCAAAGACCTAATGGCCTCGCGGCTTCTCTCAGTCTCTATCCCTCAACCTTTCTTCCTTCGATTTGCGTCACTACGCTGCAATTCTATTTCGCCGTCTCCCTCAAAAAAGCGCTGGCAGCCGGCCAAAGCGCCGGCTGCGTCACATCGTAACTGAATGAGAGCCGTGAGGCATGTTGGCCGAGCAGCTTACTGGACCTTATCGATCGGCGATGGGTCTGTGATGAGGCAGTGGGCGAAGAAATTTGCAAACTTTTCGCAACGAATCCAATCAAATCGAATAGAAATCTGCAAAGCGAGGTTCTGTGTGTCTTCTGGGATTCTTGGCGGGAATGCCAGAAGCTAACAATTTGGATGAGTGCCATAAGCTCTAGCGAACAACGGCATAGCGAGCGCGGATGAAAATAGTCAGGGAAATTTGGCGATTAGACTGATTGCTCCAGACGGCTCGCAAAAAAATGGATGATGAATGCAGGTCGGAGCTCCCTAGATCTGACTACCACTCGTAGGGGCAGCTATATAAATGTGTGTTGGGCCTATGAATGGAATGATCACCCATGTTTGGGATGCGCCGCGCATTCTACTCTCTTTCAGAGTTGTAACGGCCTATTCAAATTGCGATCGGCCAAAACAACGAATGCGACCAAATCATTGAATATTTCTGTATTTTTAGGTACTCCGAGACGCAATCTTGGATATCTATCTGGTAAGCTAACCACCCATGATGAGATCGAAATCCTGAGATGCTCGATGCAATCCAGTTGTGTCGATTCAAATCACCCCAGTGGTAAAACTGCTCAGTTGCCACCTACACCAACGTCCCGCCCTCATCTGAGGCTATACCCTAGAAACACCATAGGGCCTAGATCTGTTAGTTAGATAGGGCAAAATCATGTTAAAATTCCAGATATACAATTATTCTCTCGAGACAGTTTTTATAAGATTAACAAAGATGGTAAGAAATTGTTGGCCGCAGGGGGATCTCTATCCCAGCTGGAAGGCGGGACCTGCCTCACCTTTACAGCAACTCGCGGGGCTCGGCTCATTTACATTTATCCTTTGAAGGAAATGTTTAACCAATCCATCGAATTCAAAGGGACGATAAGTTGGATATTTATTGTAGGGCGCTATTTGTAAGCACCCTATAGCCATCGGGCTGGACTTAGGCTTATATAACAGAGGTGAGCCAAAAAAGACTTTTGCCGATGTCGCACTTTTTTTCATCGCGAGATCCGTCGTTACGAGAAGTTCCTCAGCAATGTATTCCCTAATGTCCCTCTATAAGTAGACGCAGGCCCTCCTTCACTGCCCTCACCGTCTTCAGAATATGACGTCATCTGTCATCGTCGTCAAGCTCAAGGAGGTCTACCGTAACTGCTTCAGCCTGAAGCTCTTACGCAATTTCGTGAATCGATTCAATGTTGGATGTTGGATAGTTTCCTAGAGACATTGTATCACTATGCAAATCCCCTCGGAACTAGCTTTTCAGTAAAGGTCGTTATGGTACACGATCCTTCGAAGACCCCATTGAGCTCGACCAGTGCACCATGTTTCCAGGGCAAATTCTTCTGATGCCGTCCACGTAGGTGGCCACTATGAAAGATTTTCTTATAGAATGAAATGAAATGCGCTCTTCAATACTAAGTTGGGACCATTCGGTTTAAATCATATCAAAGCTGCGATTAATTACTGAAAGTGAAGACATAAGCCTTTATTGCCCTTCTCCCGTACATTGGACTACACTTAGGCCTAGGGTTGACCTAGTTTGGGCCTAGACTTGATACGAGCAAATCACTGGTGTCATAATTTGAGTTGACCTGAACTGAGTGCATAAATCATGTACACTTATTCTGTCCGTGAACCCTTTTTCTGCAAAAATTGCTACTATGGAAGCAAATTTCACAAAAATCATAGAGGTTCTTGTGGCTCCTGCTATTATTCCTAGACCAGCGATTACTAGCGCCCTAATTTCGCGCAATGCGGCGAAGCTGGCATGATCTATGTATGTCGTATGTAACCCACAATTTCCCACGCGATATCCTTCCTACTAGTCGAGCTAATCCCGGGGTTTGCCTTTAACTGAGTCCTTTAGTGATAAAAAAATTTGACTAAAATAGCGAGCGATTTCGTTGGCAGACGGTGTGTGTGTTCTTCTAAAGTCCGTGTATGTGCCCAACAGTGCTTAGGGCGTGGAAAAGCTGGTACTGGGAAGCCTTTTTCTCCTGAATGATGTCACTATCCCTTAAGGCTATTAGTGCAGGCTTAATCATACACAAAAAGTCATTCAGCTTGTCTCTCTTCAATCATTTTAAGTGAATATCACGTGTCCTTAATGGACTTGCTTCAGTGAGTTCACATGCTTCGAATTCGTCAGTGATATTGAATTTCATGCAAAAACTATTTTAAAAATTCTGCCAGGGTTAGCTGGTGGATATGAGTTCCACTTCTAGCGTTCTCATGGTCGTTATGCGTGGCTGCATATTTGATAACATTTCAAAATCCAACCAGCGTGTTTTCCTCATGAAGGATATTATAAGGACAAAGCTTTTGCCGCTGATCAATCCCGTTTGGGATGCGGCACATTCTACTTCCATTTGTACATTCGTAGTGGCGTTTGAATGCGATGTGGCCTATACAATGACTTGCGGGGGCCAGCCGATGTACAAGTCAGTGTTTTTATCCTCCCAGACAAGTCTGGTACCAACTAACCGACCCCGGAGGGATGGAAGGCTTGGTTGGCCGGTCCACTCACGACCAGGATTTGATCCCCGAACCGCGCGCGTGGTAAGCGTGCCACTTGACACTAAACCACTTATCATGTTTTCTATAAAGGATAAAGGATAAAGCATTTGCCGTTGATCAATCCCTTTTTGGGATGCGGCACGCATTCTACTTCCATTTGTACATTCGTAGTGGCGTTTGAATGCGATGTGGCCTATACAATGACTTGCGGGGGCCAGCCGATGTTCAAGTCAGTGTTTTTATCCTCCCAGACAAGTCTGGTACCAATTAACCGACCCCGGAGGGATGGAAGGCTTGGTTGGCCCGGGCGACTCACGACCCAGGATTTGATCCCGGACCGCTCGCGTGGTGAAGCGCCACTTGTCACTACACCACTAATCCATGTTTTCCGTCATACTTATAAGCTCAAAGTGCAGGTATTAAATGGGGAAATTTGATCATCTAGCGGAGTAAACCAACAAGAATTTTCTCTTTTCTTTATTTAGTTTTTCATTTTTCTTCCTTTTAATGTGCTATACAGTCTGAATGTAAAGTGCTAAATTTTACTTTGGTTGATTGAAAAATAAAAAAAGAAGCAATAAACAATTCAGGAGGCAGAAGAATGGCAGAAAAAAAGCGGAACGTCATTCTGATGAAACCTCATTTACACATGCAGGCAGGCGCGCTGAAGCGCAAGCAGTCGTGACACGGATTCGTCAGTGAGGCCGTAGTGTCATGAAAATGCATGATAATAAAATGCATGCTGATAGCAGTACGCTTAATATCATCTTTGAGCTGGAGGTGATAGTTTTCAACAGAATGGAATATGCCCTGGAACTTTTGAGATTTGAATTCGTGTAAAGCCTAAGCTAGGTTCAGAAAGGTCAAAGAAGAAGGATGATTCAGGCTACAGTGCGCAGCTGATGTTGCAACTTCCAGGCATGAGGCTCGAATGGGAAAGAGTGGAGCTGGAGTTGTCATTCGGGACGGTCTGCTCCCCCCCCCCACCCGCCAACCTCGGGCCCAGCGGCTGAGCCACGTCCATCCGCCACCTATAGTCCTGCATAATATTCTCTGTAGTATTCCGTATATTCTGGAGCTGTCTATTAGACAATAAATCTCATTTCACTAGTTGTGTATTCTAATTTCAGAGCTATACAAGAATCACGGCTAGCATTAACTGTAGCTACTGGACTCAAACCTAACATTAAAGGCGAAATTTATGATTAGAGAACAGCCCACTGGAGTCAATTTGTAGATGGTCAGTGGTGCTGGGAGGAAAACATACCAAGAGAAAAGCCTGAGAAATTGGATCCCCCCTTGCTAGTTGATGTCCGCATTAAAGAACTCTCATCGGTGCTTTTTGACTTGTTTTTGTTTGTTAACTGCTGTTTTTGGCCGCAGTTCGCCTTGCGAATGTTTCACAAGAATGCTGGGTTGTGAACAAAACTTTCGCCCCAGGCGGGACTGGTAGCGCACTTGCCCGGAAAGCGAGAGGTGCGGGTTCTAGTCCCGCCTGGGGCGAAAGTTTTGTTCACAACCCAGCATTCTTGTGAAATATCTCATCGGTGCTTTACTCTTTACCGCTAACCCTCTACCTGCTGAACGTGTAGGGACCTGCGACAACAGATTGGCCCGTCGGTGGGGTGTCAGGCCGATATCGCCGCGGGGAAGGCCATGCTAGGTCGTCGGGGCATACTTTTCCTGGGAATTGTGAGCCGGTCGTACCCTTGGAGGATCTGCCTCTCTTTCTTGGTAAGCCATCCCTTTTTCGATCACCGACCTTATCGTGGAATCCTCCTTTATTTAAGGTCACGTTTGTCTCTTGACGCTGGGATTCCCCTCTTCCTGCGCACTCTACACGCCTCACGCCTACTTTCAAATCCATTTGTGAAATGTTTACTTTGTAGAGTGGATGAAGTGGTAGCGAAAAGATCATTTACAAGGCAGTGTTTTTGTCCTTTGGCCAAATCTGGTACTATGTGGTCGACTCTGGAGGCTCGGTTGCCTCGACGGCGTGTAATCCAGAATGTCCTCCCGCGACCGCGCGCGGGTAAGGAGCGCCTGACACCGCTGCCCCGCTGGGTAAACCGATCCTTCATGAGCCCTCAGTGAGCTAATTAGCTAGCCCAGCACACCTAAACCTCCTGATGAGAGAGGGGCATTCGAAAGTAGACAAACAAGCATATGTTCAATACCAAAAAACGATTCACCCAGTCAGTGAGAAAATAGAGCGCTAAGGTTTCAATAACCAGGGAAAGCCCCAAAAGTATAGTCGTATGTGAACAGAGTCGGCCACTGTTTCATTGTGAACAGGAAGCTCCAGAGGTTTTATGGGGTGATCGGATTAGTGTTTCAAAGAGCAACAATTTTTCTTCATATCTACTTCAGTAGCCAGCCATGTGTTTGATCTTCTTATTCACCTTTTACACCTTTCAAGAAGGAGTTTGCTGTTTGTTTGATGTTCTTATATTGTGCCACATCGTTCCTTACCTGGGATGTGAGAGGGTGAAAAGATTGAGTTTTTGCACTGCTCAGTAGCTCACGTCGTTAAGAGGGGAGGAGGAATCTTGAAGTGAAAGCCACCCACTGAATCTGGGACTGAACCCTTGAGAATGGAAAGGGTTTGTGGGGAGAATGTGAGCGAGCGTTGTTCTGCAAGACCTTTCTATCCTCTGCTGGGCTTGATCATAGTTTCACATACCAGCTGTTTCGAATGCCGTGTTTGAATTTTTCCCCCATGAAATGAACGTCTATCAGTCCTTATTGGGGTGCGCCACGCATTCTTTCATGCAGAGTTTGGCACCAGCCTTTAGGTGTGCAATACGACGATTGAAAGGGTCATTCTATAAAACTCCAATAGTTTTTATCTCCTCGATAGGTCATGGCGCGTCTACGTATCCAATATGGAAAACAATGTCTTGGAAAAATTCGAGCAGGCTCCCGAGTCCGACTTTGCATGCCGCTGCCCACTACACCATTTCACCCGTTGTGTGATGGCATTTACAATTAATTCAACGGCACCATACTTATTCAGACACGAATTTTTTATTTATTATCGATTCTATTTGATCTGTACTTATTTACTTAGTTATTTCTTACTCAAATCTCAATGAGTTGTATAGATGAACTGCACGATACAGTGCGAGCTCACTACTTCTGAGATGAAAAAATAAGGCGGTACATTCGAGGAGCTTCTCAAAAAAACGAGTACACAAAGAATCAAGTGGCTATCATAGCGGCAAAAAGAAGAGCGATGGCAACTTGAGATGTGATTTCGCACAAGCTTGAGAGCTCGCCAAACAACGAGGTTGACATATTGCAGCGAACTGAGGATTCCGAGAAGTGTCGGCGATATTTACACCTTGGCCGCCGACCCCTGACGGCAAAGCCGAGCAAACGGAAACCGGATATGCAACGCCACAATTGCTCCATGAGATTGTTTCTCTCAATACTACGTACTGTGAGGCTCAATGCGCTACTGCGAGAAACGAGTTAACTAAATAAGCTCAATGTTACTTTAAAGCATGCTGTCAGAGTTCTGCAACGGTAATCCTTTCGAGCAGAGCTCCAGGCGTAGTTCCATTTCAGGATTTTAGGACATATTAGAGGGAGATCTGGTCTAAGCAGGACCCTCTGTATGGCCTTTGTTCAACCTTTCAGAACATGAACTACGATCATAGAGATTTCACTCATAGGCAATAGTGGCTCCGAGCTCTAAAAACCTTTCACACTTACTTCGGGAGATTTCGCTTTCAGATCTTGGAAAGTGATAGGATTAGATAGCATTTGATAAACTGAACATTGAAACATATTTACGGAAGAGGAGAATGGAGTTCTTCGAAAATAGGAGAACTCTTGTAAAGTTTAGAAGATTTAACAAATTGCATTTTTTTTTACCGCTTCGACAATTTTCATACCTCACTCCAGTCAATTCCCGTCTCGGATGAGAAAGCTAGGCTGGAGATGGAGCTACCATGAACTATTATAAAAAGAGCTCGAAGGGAAAGGTCTGTAGGGACTCTTCAGACAGGGACATCTGTCCATTATATAGTACGCTTATTTGAAAAATACTTATGGCCTTCCAAAGTTACTGCTACTTTCATAAAAAGCTGGATTTCCCAGGATAATTACTAAACAACTAAGAGATTGACCACTTTGAACAGATACAGATCATTTGACATCGCACAAACTTGTTCTAAGGAAGAAACCTGAAATCGTCCGGCGCCTTGAAAAGGTAGCGTGATTTCACCCATTTCATGCCCGCAGAATCGCATGTTTTAGGTTCTTTTGCCTCGACGCCCCTATACTTTTGGATTCCCACGTAATGGTGGAGGTGCATCAATCAACGATAAGCAACGACGTTTCAGTAAGTGCTAGGTTAATTCCATTAGTTATATTATACCAGATTAGTCCCCCGTCAACCGCCGGGACCTTCCTTTCCTGCGCAAGCTTTCTATCCTCCGCTATGGTCCCTTCCTCCTGTGACACCAACACCTCCTGGAAGTGACGCGTATGCAACACAATGGTGTTTCATACAGTAGAAGGGACACAATCATGATATGACGGTAGATTTTTCGCTTCCCTTCCTCATCCTCCCTTCCTCTCTCCACTGCCCTCCAGCTGCCACTGCAGCACCATGTGGAATGAACGGAAGTGTGCTAAGCAGGTGTTTATATAGCCCTAAGAGTGTTATCACAACTATCCTGCTACAAAACATTGATATCTCAAATCCTGTAAGCTACCCGATTTGTTAGCGGTTTGTTTATCCCATGAGCTTCCTTCTCACTCACTTCATTTTGCGGACGGACACACATACATACATACACACACATACAGATACACAAACCGACACACAAAGTTAGCGCTTTATAAAATAGAAGGATTTTATAATGGCTAGGAAGCTTGCAACCTTATTGGCTGACCTTAGTAAACTGGAGAGTGGAGTCGAACCTCAGCTAATACAGCTTATATATCCACTACTAAGACGGCATCGTGGAGTGCTTCAGCTGATATTCCATGGGAACCTTTACTGAAGCCCACAGTGACGCGCGATAGCTTGCGTAGCTAAAATGCGCGAGCTACCTATACATCCAAATTACATACTAATTTGTTTTCAAGGTCCTCATTGCGTGACTGAATTTTTGCAGATTTCTGACATCACGCACGTTCAAAAACGTAAAGGGCCTGCAAATCTGCTAGGCTGCTTGAGGGGTTTTTACGAGATCTGCTATCTTACGGTATGCCAACTTTCTAAATGATAAGCCCTTGTAATTTTTAGATCTGATTTCGAGGCTTGTTTCGCCTAATTACACTATGAAGTGCAGTTTTATAACAGTCGTTTTTGCAGTCTGAACAATCAGGGATCTCTCCCGAGTGTGTGATGTCGAATGCGGAACAGGAAGTTGATTTAGCAGCTGCTCTGTCTGATGTGATGTTATGGGTTGCAGCACCCAATTCTTAACCCACGGGGAAAAATTGCAATTACATATCATACGACGAGATTGCCAGATGTCTTTAGGCATTTAGCAACATGCTTGGCAGGAACAGCTTCATCATCATGCTTTCGGCATAGTCACAAAATGTCTTTCTTCTAACTTTATGAGAGAACGCCACGAAGTAGTCAATAAACGGGCTGCCTTGTGAAAATTGTGAAACTCCTCAATTCTTTGGTCTTTTGAACCAACATGCGGGACGCTTGGCGATCAAATCATCTCTCAAATTGAGTCATGAAATTGACGTTGCGTCAACCCTTTGTGGACCGTGGTTCTGCTCAGTTGGTGTCATGGCCTTTGGGAAATTAGAAGTCTAATAGCGAATCGATCGAAAAAATAAGTAACTCATAGTAGTAAATTCTTCTGTGCCGAAGAGATTTTTGTAGTGAAATTTTTACTGAGCCGATGTTTCGACTAATACATCAACGATAGGCAATAAGGTTCAGTAAGCGAGTAGGTTAATTCCATTTGAGCGTATTATCGTAGCGTATATCTATTACTTGCGAGGAAGCCCACACAACCGCCTTAGCTAGTGTATCTTGCGTTTAAACCACCCTGTGGTGAGACGAGCTATGGATAAGTATAGTTTGAGCTGCGGCACGCTATTGACGCATCGCGTTCGCTAGGGCCTAGTGGAAACTGAGATGGAGTTGAACCGTCAGCTAAATAGGGTTAGTTTTCCTATTAAACATGTCTCATGGAATTGCTTCGGCTGATATGCATGGGAAGCTCACTGAAGCGCCAGCCAGAGTGGCGCGATAGCTTGCATAGCTAATGGTATCTCAAACTCACGCGTTAAGCAGCAGGTGAAGTCATGATTAATATTAACTGAATGTCTGAGTCTTGAAATATATGAATTGCGTGACTGAATTTTTGCAGATTTCTGACATCACGCACGCGTTCAAAAACGTAAAGGGCCTGCAAATCTGCTAGGCTGCTTGAGGGGTTTTTACGAGATCTGCTATCTTACGGTATGCCAACCTTCTAAATGATCAGCCCTTGTAATTTTTAGATCTGATTTCGAGGCTTGTTTCGCCTAATTACACTATGAAGTGCGAGTTTTATAACAGTTAGTTTTTGCAGTCTGAACATCAGAAGGATCTCTCCAGGGGTGTGAGGGTCGAATGGCGAAGAGTTGATGGACGCTGGATGTCTGATGTGATGTTATGGTTGCAGCACCCATTCTTACACGGGAAGATTGCTGTATTCATACGACGAGATTTGCCAGATGTCTTTAGGATGTATTAGCAACGAGTGCTTGCAGGCAGCTAAAGTTAAGTGTTTCGATGGTCAAGAAAGTGCTGTCAGAAACGTTCTGAGGGTCGTCCGATCATCGAACGGATGCTGTGAAAATTGTGCTCCTCAATTCTTTGGTCTTTTGAACCAACATGCGGGACGCTTGGCGATCAAATCATCTCTCAAATTGAGTCATGAAATTGCGTTTGCGTACCCTTTTGGACGTGTACGGTTGGTGGTGTCATGTTTGGGAAATTAGAAGTCTAATAGCGAATCGATCGAAAAATAAGTAACTCCATAGTAGTAATTCTTCTGTGCCGAAGAGATTTTTGTAGTGAAATTTTTACTGAGCCGATGTTTCGACTAATTCACCGTCTTCGAAGCAGGGTCAACCGTACGTTGGAACCTTCGAACGAAGGGGTCGCATTTTGGTCGGAAGGGGGTCGCAATTTCGAGGACTGCCAGCCACAGGCGCGTGCGTGGCGTATCCGAGGGCAAGAATTGCTTGTGCAGACCGCATTAGATTTGATTTATTATGCACAGAGAGGCAGTTTTAGGCAAATTACGGTGTTTTCCTACGCAGTAAAGAAGTGTTGAATGCATCCTTATGAAAGGTTTGACTTCTCGAGGCTGAAAATAAAGTTCTTCAAAGACTAATTTTTTGGGGCGCTTCTAAGAACGCGTAAATCTCGTGGTCTTCAAAAATGTCTTCGCCCCTCCCCAACAAGTTCTTTGAAGGAAGTTATTATTGCTGAAAGCTCAAAAACTCGCATGTGCTGCTCAAAAACCTATGGGAACAAAATGTTCGAACGTGTGATTTCTCGGAAAATGGATTTTGAAAAACGGTTTGGTGCTTCAGAAAGAGCAAATCCTGTACTTTCACCCCATGAAAAAAGTGCATCACAGAAATGAAAATGAAGGAGTTATGGCCGCTGAAAGCCCAAAAACTCGCTTTTGCACGGAAAATGTTCGAACGGGACAATTTTTTGAAAAGAGGATCAATCACTTATATTTTTATACAGTTTTGATAGAGAAATATTTAAAGTTTCTGAATGTTGACATGGCTTTCAAGCGCATACGAAAGGAATTTGGAGCCTGCAGTGAAGGTGCGCGTTCAAGACTTTTGGTTTTAATTTTACAGTGCTTTCCGGAGAGTTAGGCAATCCTTGTAGTTTTCTGGAAGCGCACCTCAGGCACAATCAAAATCTACCTCAACAAGTCAAAAAAGTACGTCCTTAGAAAGTTATTCCCCTCCAAAATTTTTTCTTCGCCGCGTCTCGTTCTTCCATGCTGGGTGATACATGCGCCTCCAAGGTGACCGCGCAACGCAGAGCGTATTCTGCGGCGGCGGCGCAGGTTTCTGGCGCAACGTTAAGGGTCTATGGTCTGCTTGGTCTTTATTACAAACAGAGGTCGAACTAGAAAACCCCGCGAACTAGGGGGTTCGAAAGAAGCGAAAATGTTCGAAGTGACGCAGTTGACCATGATACGAAGTTTGGAAGCATTAAAGGAATCTTCCACGGACCATGGACCAGTGGGCGGGACCGGAAGTTTTTGTGACGAAATGCATGGTAGGTACGGATCCACGTGTCGAACGCACGAACGTGAACAGGATTCACTTCAAACCTTCCCATGAACGTGGATCCGTACCTACCATGCATTTCGTCGCAAAACCACTTCCGGTCCCGCCCACTGGTCCATTGGTCCGTGGAAGATTCATTAAAAAACTTATCAAATGGGACCTTTCGTGCTCTACGCAGAGCTGCTCTCAACCATTCACAACATAAACCAAAGGAATAAGAAGAATAAAAAAAGGTTTCGTATAAGGTGAAGCTCCAGTTGGGGGGAGGCACTCCATTGTGCTCTACTAAAAATAAGGATAAAAGTTTTCATAACACGTTACCGTATTTTAAATTACCTCCGAGAAGGATCGGTGTTATGTGGAATCCTAAGATTTGGCCTGCTGTGGTCTAAGCAAATGGTCCTGAACTAGGGTATGCACATGTTTTCTTAAGTGCAAGGGTTAGGAGCCCAGACGGACGATCACATGCCATAAATTGCCTGAGGATGTGAGCAGGATGTGCGTGATGTAGGGCATACACCGGTCTTCATCAAAATGCACTTGAAATGAGTAATTCCCTATTACCTTCGTAGGGTAGAGTCCAAAGGAGTGCTCCCTTGCACTACGAATAAGATAATAGGGACACCCCCTCCCGAACTAGAGTTTCACCCGTATAAAAAACCTGTTCGCCACAGAAGAAGCGACAACTATCTGAAGAAATGCCAAGGTTTAAAGAAAGGTGAATGTGTAGGTAGGTTCTGATTTCGGTGAGGGCTACTAGTACGGCGAATGTTTCTGTAGTGCTGTAGAACATATTTGGATGGCTTCATATTTTGGGGCCGTGCGCAGCAGTACCGGCACAGGGATGGGCCCCCAAAACTCTAATCTGGCTGATGAGGGATCATAAATGGTTAGGAAAAGGGGATGCGTCCAAGAGATGCAGTTTTGGGGACTCATCCAGGCTGGGTTCTGTTGCACCCCCCCCTGAATAGAAACAGTGAGAAAATGCTTATTTCTGCTTATCAAATATGTCCTAGGAGTTTTTCACTCCGAAAATTTCATGTGCCCGATCACGTTGATTCGCTGAAAGTGCCCCACGAATGAGGTGAAACTTCTTCTGCTCCCTGTGAAGTGTTGTTTGTGACACCACATGGCGCCGGCGTCAAGACTGAATATTTATATTCGTGATCAGGACGCCAAATAACCCCTATACACACGTTTTCAGCGGATTTTGGTGGAAACAGCCGTGGCGCCAAACAGGCGCCAAACGGCGCTAAATGGCGCCAGCGCTAAAAACGGGTGTCGTTTTCGTAATCAGGACCCCAAATAACCCCAAATGACGAAGTTTCAGCAGATTTGGTGAAAACAGCCGTGGCGCCAAATTGGCGCCAAACGGCGCCAAATGGCGCCAAATGACACCAGCATCAAAAATGAATGTCATATTCGTAATCAGGGCATCGAATTACCCCAATAGACAAAGTTTCGACGAAAAATGAAACTTTGAGATTTTGGGGCAGTAATCGTGGGAATCCGGCAATAGGGGAAGGCTGAAAACGGTGAAAAACCAAAGTTTCAACTGGGGAAGTAATGCATATCATTCGATAGCATTTTTCACGGGGAAGCTAACGGGGCACATTTCAGGTCTGCGAGTTCATCTGGAAATGCAAAAAATCTGAACATTCCACAAGGGCATGACGAGGAGGCATGTTTGGGGCCACACCACGGAAGGAACGCTTACTTGCGACCGAGTTTTCCACATAATTCCTACAGACAAGTGACCATAGTCTACGACAGTGAAGGAAATTGTTCGCTATCTTCACAGCTTTCTGCAAAACATGTCCTCTGAAAATGGAAAATGTCACATAATAGGCCCACTATGCCTGCTGAGAACTGTTCAAAGATTCCACTTGATATACAGAGGATGGGATATTGAGAGCAGAGGGAACACGTAAAGCTAGTAAGCGCTTGAAAACGAAATGAAGATCTAAGAATTCGGAAAATAACATTCATCTAATCTCACAATGTAGTGGATGAGATTGAGTACGTGGCGCATTCTGGGGTAAGTTTTGAGGCCCTTCTTTGTGTGTAGCGGTTAGCCCGCATAAGCGGGATTATATACACATCACATGCGAGCAACTACTTTTTGAGATGAAATCGAGTGCATGGCGCATTCCGAAATCAAGCTTTCTGAAAATATTTTAGCACCATCTTGTAGCGCTTGAAGAGCTGAGTTCAACGGTGTTTTCCGTTTCTGGAATACTTCACTCTGACCCGACTTATAACGAATTCACGAAATTAACGAGGATTCGCGTTATTCGCGTGAATTTTCGATTTCAAACGGCGAGTACTGTAGTTCGGCCCATTGCGAAGCCCGTGACGTCGAATGCTCTCTGAATTATGCTCTCTTCCTGCAAAATTTTACAAAATTTCTGTTTCAGACGAAACGACGCTTCTCACTGCAGTAGTACTGATCACCATCATCTATGGAATATTCGGCGTTATAGCCGGCTATGAAAGCGTTGCTCTACTGATACGAGAAATGAAGAAAATCAAAGTCGAGAAACTCACCGAATATTTTAAAACCTAAAAATTCTACACCAAAGAAATAACTTGATTAATAAAAATTAATTTTCATAGATGAAATGAGGAAATCAAAGTCGAGAAATTCATCGAGATGTTTTCTTTACTATC
>MU883221.1:0-19024 GCA_036418205.1 Ostertagia ostertagi
AGAAGTTGAAATTTTTGAGAGTGTAGAGGAATTGGAGGCTTTTATGTGGAGACCTTCAAAAGTACAGATTCCTACTACTTCAACTTATCACACACTGAAGTAAGGGCACGACAGATGCTCGGAGTACTTGATGTATAAAAGTAATAGTGGCAAAGCTGGCCCATGTTCGCTCCCTCGCGCCACCGTTGTGACTGTTGTGTTACCAACACGCGGGCGCATTCCGCATCGCCGGCGAGCTTTTTTATGGAGCCGACAATTTTGCGAGCAAATAGTGTAACATAGCTCAATGCATCCTCGCTCTACGAGAAAGTGTAGAAAGTGTTCAGGGTGCATGTGGTTCAAAAGTGAAACAGGTGCGTAACGCAACCCAAAAAGCACTTTAACATCACGAGGTTGACCGGATCAGTTCTTTCGCTGGCATCGGAATATGTCTTACTCATTTTCAGCTGCACGTGTGATAAGGGCGTCATGAGCTATCATGCGGGGACAGTCTCTAAACTCGTCAGTAACTGCTCACAAGTTCTTCGTGCAGGTTATATAAGGCAAGCGGTGATGACGTTTGAAGTCTCTCTAGCTATGTTGCTGACAAAAGCAAAACACAAACTCTATAAGTGATCGATCCCGCCACGTCTAGCCTGTAAGCCGCGACCACTGGAGTTAAGCTATTCTACTTCATAAGTTGGTTCAGGAAACCGTTTAGCAGATTTGGAGGATACATTTGAGGTCAGCGGACTAGGTCGCCTAGCCATGGCGACCTGAGATCAGGGTCAACCGTGACGTTCGCACTTTTTCAAAAATTTCGCGATCCCCCCTCTTTTAGGGGGGTCTCGATGCGACTCCACCACCACACGAGACTCAGGAGGCTCCCCCATACGACCACCCTTTTTCCTACCCAGATCCCCACCCTCGTAATCATGGCTGTTCTACAGTACTTGATTCTGAGATCAATCGACACAGACCACTTTTTCCTCCAAAACGGCTGTCGAGCGAGGGGGTAATGTACAGAAGTGCAGAATTTCCTCTCCTCCCTCCGTCCTACCTCACGCTATGCGTCACACCTCATCGTTCACTTAACAAATTACTAATCCCACTCAAACCCCATTACCCTCCCCCTTCCCAAAACCAACCACAAATGCGACCCCCTTGTTCGAATAGTGCGAACGCACAGTTGACCCTGCCTGAGATCCTTTCCTTGTTTATTCAAAGTACCAAAACTGTAAGTGGCTCACTCACACAATTTCCCAACCCCCAAACCACGTAAACGCCTCGAGCGCTTTTATGCTTTGCTTTTATGCCATATGTATAGATTATATAAGCACCCTACCTGTATCGTTCTATCTACAATATCTGATTTATGTTTGACGAGTAAATTGATTTTCGTGTGGTAAAAGTGATAAGATATACAACAGAGAGTGGAGTAGGAATCGAGAAGGCATATTGAAGTTATAAGCAAGAAGTAGGGAAATAGAGAAGTGATTAAAGTCATATGTAGGTTCAGTCAGCGTCACTTTTTTTAATAAACTAGAAATCACCAAAAAAATAAGGTGACTGCAGCTGAATTTTTTCTCAACAATATCACTAATCTATCACTCTTCCCATACGGCGCAGCATCACGTCTATATGTCATTCTGAAGATTCAACTATGTATATTACAACATCAGAGCATGAGCAAATATCAATGGGCATCCTTAGAAAAGCGATGATACATCATGCGCATCATGCGGCTGGCGGGGGTGAGCAGCTTGGTGCACAGTGCACGAGGTACGCGCCGGGTAAGGGAACAGTATGGGCTGCGGGAAGTTGGCGAGGTTCTGGCCTTAGAATCGCCAAGTATTTTGATTCCATTGTGGCCTTTCAGGAACAATGAACATCATGCTCCATGTAACAATGTTCACCATGCTCCTGCACTTCTCACAGGTCAGCCGCGTTCTTCAGTGGATAGTTGTGGTTTTCAATGTTTTTACCCAACCACAGAGAGTTGTTGCTCCTTTTGTGAAAAAAAATTATATCATTAATCCCAGTCTTGAACTTTTAGTAAAGTCAACGTGAGCTAGGAGTTTGAGGTGGGTAACCAACCTCCTCCAGGTCCATTTACCCAAACGAAGGGTTACAACAAATCTCATGGGAAATGTGAAGAAAGTTACTCAGTAGATGGCGTAGGGCTTAGCCAATGAGACTATAGGTTATGCTTCGATGGCAGTGGCGCCTTATCAACGCAGCGAAAACCCCTCCCTACCGATCTGAAAGTGGTTGCAATGGCAGCGTACTAGATATGATACCGTTATCGTTATCGTCCCGATTTTCATTCTGGAGTGCACCTCATTCCAAGCAGCCGCTATTCTTATCTTATGGTATCGTATCTTCCATGGGATTAAGCTCGTCAAATCTTTATCTATCCTAGATTTCATCAGTTGAGTTGTCTCCACCGGAGAGCCAATGTGATCACTTCTTTGAAGGGGATTTTTTATGCGAAAGTAGCTCTTTGGAAATCAAGTTAGAGATGGTCAGTGATGTACGAAAGATGAAAAAATCAAGAAAGAGCGGTCTAGAACCCGAGAAAAGAATCCCTTCTTTTACGGGCGATTTCCGCATTGATGCAATCGCATCGTTTTCATCCTACTCAATGCCAACAGGCAATGTTCCCTCTCTCTCGTTCTCTCTCTCTGCTGAAGGTTAGAGTCCAAGGCCGATGTCATAGTTTGCGAATCGAGGGATTCGCTAGCGAATCGCTGGATCCGAGCGTTGCGCCAGCGAATCGAACGTTGCACCAGCGAATCGAACTTTGCACCAGCGACGAACTAGGTACCAGCGACTCAATAGTGGAAAACGTTTGGAAGTAGCCATCAGCGAACAGCGTCCACTGTTTAGTGACACCGTTCAAAAGTGGCGGGCTTCCTTTGAACGTTGGGTCCCGCCACTATTGAGTCGCTGGTACCTAGTTCGACTCGCTGGTACATCGTTCGACTCGCTGGTGCATCGTTCGATTCGCTGGTGCAACGTTCGATTCGCTGGCGCAACGTTCGGATCCAGCGCCCATTCACAAACTATGACATCGGCCTCAGACACGAGACGACGCGAGAGGGGGCGTATCGGGCCAATCGCGTGCCAACTGGGTCGCGGAGGAAAGTCATGCTAGATCGCCAAGGGCGTATTCTTCGATGCAAATTGCGTGTCAGTCCACACCCTTGGAGTGGGTCCGCCTGCTACCTGTCACTAGGTGCATTTCCCCTTCCATGACCTTCGGCGTCACCGTGAATCATCCATTAATCAGGAGCGTAGTTGCAAGCGTCTGGCAGGACGATTTATTAAAACGCCTTTATTTGGTAGGGTAACACTCATCGTCGAAGAACGACCATACCCATAGAATTCTTTCAGATAACTCCAGCTCTGTTCTGTACATTTTCACTACTCCCACCTCAACATGAAAATCGAAAGGATCAACCTTGGTGACTATGTGGACAAAATCCTTACAGCTCCAGAGTGCCTCATGGAGTGCTGCTATGATCATTCTGTGAAAAGGTTAAATTCGAAAAATTTCCTGTGAGTTTTTTTGAATACCTGTTACAGCGAAAAAAAAATTCAACAAGACAACATATTCTTGGGAGAGGCGCTTACATTTTCCACGGACATCTGGAGTCACACTTCACCATCACAAGAAGGGTATTTTTCTCGGGTAGGCGTGAAGGGTATAATAAGCACAAAGAGTAAAAGGACCGCTGGAAACGCTATAGAGGGAAATTTTTTGATTTGGCTGGTTGTGCAATGATGACGAAACACTGAGCGCAGACGGTAGAGACGATGCGAGAGACTGTGTGGGTTGAGAAAGGACAGACATCAGTCCACGTGCATGGCGCGCAACGTGAGAAGCGCGACACTGCAGCTGAGAGGATTCGCTTTACTGTTGAACATACTTGTGAGATGGTGGCCTTATATCGCCGCCAACCTTCGAAAATGAACCTAATTCTTTCATTTTCGAAGCCTCTGATATATCTTGTCCATATTGGTTGGGAAGAATGTTTCTTCCGCAAAAACATGTCTGTACGACTTTGAATGGCGTCTGAGCGACTGGCGGAGTCCTTAATGGGATTTACCAGCGAGCCACTTCCTGGGAATCGCTTATGTGGCTTTTGTTTGTTCACACAGCTAGAGCTTTCAACCTCGAATACCTTCGTCATAGATAACATCATTCCCATAAATCCTGCCAACTTGGAAAAACGGGTATAGGTTTTACGAAGCATGGGAAACTAATAGGAGTCCGAAAGTGTTCAGCATACAAACATTTTTCCATTTGAAGTGGTGAAATGATGTGATTTTCTTATTGCAGAATCCAAAATGTGAACTATATGAGGCTGGATCACAAACGACGGTCACACAGGAAACAAGCTATTGGTTCAATAAAACCATACAGGATACGAGCTGTAAAAGGCCTGATGTTCTACCGTTCCGTTCCGGAACCTGGCCCTGCAGGGCCGCCTAGAGATTGGGCACAGGAGGTCTGAACCGAAAGCAGGGCAGATTGAGTGCAATATGGATGTAGAAACGCTGTAGAGAGCCAAATGTTGTGAGGAACCCTAATAGTGTAGCCTTTTGAGTTAGCTAGCCTTGTTTCTCCCAATTTTGTAATGTATGCGTGCTGAATAGATGCAGTTAGTGTAAAACTAGAACGCAATTCAAGGCTTGGATCTGCATCACTACACGCTATTGATCTGTTTAGTACCTTATCACACGCCATAGATCAGTAAGAAGCACCTTCAATTGCCTCTGCGCCTCTCAACCACAGACGAGCGCGTGGCGCGTCCCAATTGGGAATGCTTCCGGCAGAACGGTCCACATATTTAATTGCTACCGCGTAAAAATACTGTTTTCGAGGAACCATGTTTTGCTAGCCAAACTCAAGGCGCAAGAAAGAGCATCACTTGGACGATTCAACCTCCCATGGGAAGAAAATTTCGGGAGAGAAATATTTCTGGTATTGCACATCAGTCAGACCCAGTACATGTTATCAATCGCGAATGGGGTACTTCTTCTCATTAAGCCGTCTCGTGTTTGCAAAATAAGCTCGGAAATCTTGAGAAAAAAAACAGGCTAGTTCTAACCGTTCGATGTTCACGGCTGTCAAAGTAACTAAAAGAAAGATCACTCCCGGTCATTTTCTATATGAGTCACGTCAAATTTGTGCGTTTAGCAAGAATTGATACACTACAAGTACCCTCTGGAAATGATTTGCATTTTCTTATCGCGTCACATGAGACCCCATTGGAAGAAAAAATGACGTTTTAAATGAAGAAAACCATGTTTATTGCGTTCAGTATCGTCTTGGAGACATAGACAGCATTCAAAAAAGCAGAGCAGTTCTTATGCATCTCCGAATTCTGAAATATCGTCAACCAAAATTCTACCCAAAATTGAGAAAAATGTTGAAATTCGGAGAAATCACGGTGCATGAAGATCGGTGCTTCATGCGCGCGCCAATGCTAGAAAGGCGATGCGGCCGCGAGCACATTGCGAGGTTATATCCAGTATTTTTGAGTGCTTTGCGGTTTTCGGGATGAGCGGTGGTGCTGTCTAGACATCGTAGGATAGGATGTGGTCGTAAAAACCCCGACCCCAACGATGCGACGGTTGACTCCTGTCCGATTAGTTTTACTATCGAACATAGGCACGGTCCATATTGCGTACATGTTCGACTGAATAAAATACAGATTACCAAATTTGCGTCCGCTGGAAGCGCTCTGTGACTGATATTATTTTCGCATGGTTCCTCCTTTGTCTTTTTTCCTTATCCTGTAAAAATTGTACTATGCTTTTGTTTCTATCCTCCATTGTCGTTTTGTGCTTAATAAAGAGTTTGTAGCATTTTGTTCCCCATTCATTTACCTCTTTCCGTTGGCCATTTACCTAACTGCTGTGATAATCAGAAGCGCAAACCCTTGAATCCGGCGGCTAGGGGATTCTGCACTACAGACTACACACTTCAAATGACGACGGATTCCGAGTAGATCTGAAATTATTAATATGGTGTAATAGTGATGTATGGTGTGCTGGTAGTTGTTGAATGATAGCAAATGATGATAACTGATAAAGTGCAGCTTAGAAGGGGGTATGTGATGCGACAGTTGCTGCCGTCTACAAAATTCTAATTTTTGCAGGGGAGGAAATTCACGGGAACGGGAATCTTTTGCTTTTACACCCACCTGGAATTTTCCACCTCTGCGAAAAATGGGGCTACTTTAGGCGATATGAACTGTCGTATGTCGCAGAAGCCCCCCCCCCCACCTTTGCCAGGCTGTGATACCCTACAAATGCAACCGACTGATTAGTAGGAAACTAGTGGACACGCACCCGACCATTGGATACAAGGAGCAGTCGCCACTGTTTGTAGAAGAAACGGAGGCCTTGATAATGTGGAATCAGCGTTCACAAGCTGTACATACTGAAAAGCTATTCACGCTCAAAGATTACACTGCGACAGCAAATGAAAAGAATCAAACCCTCATGAATCATCAGCTATATTCTGAAACCGTCCATTATTGGATTTCACTCAAAATCATGATTGTGTACGTCAAATGATTGGCATAAAGATTGACAACTGTAACCAGCTTACGTCCTTCGTATGGATCGTACAGGACGTGCCCGTATTGCCGACATCACAACATAAATAACGACAAACCCCAAATAATCTGATCGACTGCAACTTGGCTTGCCATTTGCTTGGTAGCAATAATTTCACGTTCTCTTCACTACAAAGGCGCGGCTCCCGTAAGGGCAGCTTTACACTTGGCAGTGGCAAACACATGCCTGAAGAAGGTGTTAAACACCGAAATATCGCGGAGGATTTCAAAAGGATTCTTTTTCAATAGCTTTTTGCTCTTTTGAAACTTTTGAGTTTTTGGAATTTTTGAACTTTCTGAACTTTTGGAATTCTTTTGAAATAAAATTTTGGTGCCTCTCTGTGTTATACAATATTTAGGTGCTGATGAGGCTCCGGGACAGCACAATATTAAGAGAGAAACACAGTTTTTGTGGAGGCCGTCGTCAACCATATCGTGGATTCTGCACTGCAGTCACAACTGGCCGCCGAACAGGTCGACGGACTACTTGAACTCAACCACCTCTGCGCTCTCTCGCGGGTCCCTCTCCTCTCCAAGGCTTAGTCCTAGGGCATTCACCGTTCTCTAATCGTCTGTGCTCTGGCCATCGCGGCAGGACCATTGAGGAAAAATCAAGTAGTCCGTAAACCCGCCTAATGGGAAACATCCACGTCCGTCAGTTTCGCCAACGTTCCAAACGCAGGGGGTCGCGGATTTACGATTTTGGTATGGGGATCGCATGGAATGTGGATCGTATTTGATGAACAGCATAGCTATTCTTGTGAGAAGCGCGGATGGGAGACCGTATTCGTGAAAGTTAAAGTAGTGGTTAAAGGCAGCGACTACGATGAGTTCAAGAAGGGTTTAGAGGAGCCGAGATGGTGGTCGGTGGAACGCCAGTGGCGAAACAAGCAGGAAATTAGGTCAAGTGAACTCAGAACGGGCCACTCTTTTTTATACCGTTTGTTTTCACTCATGAATAGTGAACAGCTCAGAAAGTGGACCAATGAACGAGTGCACCGCAACGCGTCTGATGGCACCATGCCAAATCACTCTCGAATTGAGATGCTCCAGTTGTTCCGCTGCTAGAAACGCAGCTCGTCCAAATCAACAAGTGAACTTGTGAGACGGCTTTTAGGGATGGGGCGGTTTCGAAGTCTTGCTCAGCAACCAGCGCACCTTCGGTCGTGAAAGCGCCATAAAGCTGATGTTAGAGCCCGCGATCCTTTGCGCAATTTTCGCGATTTGCGCGATTTTCGCGATTTTCGCGATTTGCGCGACGGGTCACGGAAATCATAAGTGCCCCATCCATACTGCACTTCCAACTCCTGTGATTCATCGCAGGTTTCGCGAAAATCGCGCAAATCGCGAAAATAGCGAAGAGCGGATCGCGGACTCCGACACCAGCCTAACTCTCTCCTTTGGCAGCCAAGTAACTGCTTCCTGTGGTGCATGTACCTTCTCGATGCACATCCTCTTTATCGTAATCGCTTCCTTCAAGCGGGAAAGGCGGGTTTTTCGACGAGTTTTCGAGTTGGAGAACTGCTCGATGGTCTCAGAATCAAATACTTCAATACAGTCATGACGGCGGACGTGGCGGACGGGGGAGGGAGTGGGGGGTTATAGAGCCTCATTGGAAGACCACGCTGTAAGCAGTACTGATCTTACTTCTCATAATGATGTTTCCACATAGAAATTTCCAGAAATAAGATTGAGTTGTTCTGAAAATCTTCATGTTAATGTGTGCACCATATACAGATGGGGTCAAAAGGAATCACTTTGCCCATGGCTCACATCAGCAAACTTTTCGCCACCCAGAGTGCAGTCGTTGATAAAAGTTTTATAACATTTCGAAATATTCCACAGCACGGTCAGTCCCTCTTTCACTCTCCTCACCGTCTCCAGAATATGAGGTCATCTATCAGAGCTAAAGGATGCCTACCGTATTCGCTCTAACCTGAAACTTCTGCGTATTTTCTTCAACCGCTACACTGGTAGGTAGCTTTCTAGAAACTGTAGCTCTTCTATGGAGACCCTTTCCGACCAACTTTTCATATGTCGCCTTGATTGTCTGCTGTCTGACGAGGACCTCACTGAGCTCAAACCAAGCACCATATTTCCGTGGAAAATTCTTCTGAAGTCTTCTAGGGTTCCAGCTGTAGATAGTTGTATTTTGATAGACTGGAACGGCTTTTTGTTGGGAGCGCTTATGCTTTTAGCGGAATGAAGTGAACACATTCACGAGGACGCCCCTTTTCCACGTTTTCGGTCGCGTGGGACGGACGCGATTTTGTGGGCGCCGCCGCCTCACCACATCACCTCAGATTTTGTACTGTAAATGAACAAAAACATGAATGCCACAAAATGATTTCAGCAATGTTCAATGTGTAAAGATTATCTAAACATATAATAGTAGTATTTCGATCAGAACGACGAATAGTGGTTACGAAAAGAGAGCATTTATTCGCTTTCCCCGTGAAGGAATTTGAAAAGCATTTCTCACTCGATTACGAGATTTACCCACCTATCCATCCATTCCTAGCGCCTGGCAAGCGATTATCAGCTGGCAGCCCATATGGGCTGCCATCGTCCCAGAAGCACATGTTGTTGGCAGCCCATATGGGCGGCCATCGGCGTGAATGTGTTAATTCTATTTTGAATTGGAGGAAGAGCGAATTTTTTTCACCTCACACTTTAAAGATGCAAATTAGCGTACCAGCACAAAGTTCCCAGAGAAAAAGATGCAAACTTTTTATCATTTTTTTTCTGAAAATGGTTCTGCTCATTCATCGAAATCATGCTTTCACCGCGCATTTCTTCGTTGAGGATCTATTTTTTCTTGGTGAGGCTGTTCAATTAGTACCCAACCCTCTTTCACAAGTACTGACAAGGGGAACACCTCTTTTGTAGTTTGTGTAGGTAAGCATTTTCCTGAAAACAACAAAAAAATTGCCAAGCAGCCAAATAATGCAAGCCTATTCACCCATTCCTAGCGCCTGGCAAGCGATTATCAGCTGGCAGTCCATGTGGGCTGCCATCGTCCAAGAAGCACGTGTTATTGGCAGCCCATATGGGCGGCCATCGGAGTGAATGTGTTAATTCTATTTTGAAGTGGAGGAAGAGCGAATTTTTTTCACCTCACACTTTAAAGATACAAATTAGCGTACCAGCACAAAGTTCCCAGAGAGAAAGATGCAAACTTTTTATCTTTTTTTTCAAAAGTAGGTTCTGTTCATTCCTCGAAATCATGCTTTCACCGCGCATTTCTTCGTTGGGGTCTATTTTTGCTTGGTGAAGCTGTTCAATTAGTATCCAACCCTCTTTCACAGGTACTGACAAGGGGAACACCTCTTTTGTAGTGTATAGAAGAATTTCTTGAAAAACAACGAAAAATTGCCAAGCAGCCAAACAGTGCAAGGCTGAGTTGGAAGTAATCTGCGAGATATTGAACGAACAATAACCCTGGAGGTTCTGCTTTGTTCTCCAATTCTACTTCTAGTACTGTTGTCGCTGAACCAATTGAAGGAGAGGGGTTGTACAGGGAGAGCCTCGCGGGCTCCTCCACTAAGACCTGTAGCTTTTGTTTGGTGCACGGTACTCATTCGCAACACGTCACGCTTTTCGAAACATTTCTGCAGATCATAGGAAAGAAGTGGAAAAAAATCCACTGCCTACCTGTGCAAGGGAGCCACGGTCAGGCCAACTTCCACACACACTCTCTCTCTACCAACTGGGAAAAGGTTAAGGAAAATGGGGGGTGGAACGGGAGGGGTCGCGAGAAGTGATGGCGTCGGAGAAAAGTGCAAACAAAAAAATAGCGCACGCATCCTAACCTTGCATGTTGAGCGTTTGCATTGGACCCGCCCTGGGTATGACAAAATAACGGAGTATGTCATAGGCGTAATCGTTTGGACTTATTGTGACGAAGGTGTGGATACACAAGGAGGCACTTCCTGGTTCACGAAACGCGCCATGGCGGGACTGCGACGTACTCCGTGCTCGCAAAGTATTTGAGGCTGTTGCCTGCATTCACGTGATCGGATGCACAGCGAGACTGGACGCAACAAACGACACAAGAGATGTAGCTAGTGACATCTCCATCGCTCAACTAGTCGTTCGTATTACGAACGGGCATAGATTGGATGGCATGGCTGACTCATACAAGGGCAATAAAGCTCTACTTGGAATACGGGATGAATGACGCGCAAGGCTGATATCTGCTTCTTTCTTCTCGTCCACCTCAGTCAGAAAATCTCGGTCACACAGACGACACCATCCTCATAGCTGGTCAACTAGCGACATAGAGAAGGTCAGTAAGTCGGGACCATGGCACTGGTCTCATATCATGTTGATAGATACCTCTACCCACTCGCAGGAAATGCGGCATTATTTTCGGGAACTATACAAATTCCACAAGACAGCCCAGCTTCAAGTTGCAAAAATGTCATTTTGATCATGTAAATATGATTGATTAGCAATGCATACAAGTCTCTCTGACAGTGTAAAAGCAGAGAGATTCTTACTCCATTGCCGCGATGGCGTCCATACTATTTCTATACAGCAGACATTCCACAGTGTCCAAAAACGTATGTAGCTGCTCTAAGCACGAAGTCCGCTTTAGTTGACGTTAATAAAATCTAACTAAGGAATAGCTTTCCTTGCCCTTTTCATAGGGGCAAAAAGAACAAACCCGAGTGGTGATCTCGGAATCTTAGTTCTATCGCTGCATTGTTTTTTAGACTCAAGGGTTCATAAAACACCAGAAAACTCAAGTTGTCAATCTTACATTTAGGGGACCTTATTCAAGTCAGAGGAAAAACTCGAAAAATCGTTCTGGACTGAATATGAAATTAATTGTATACTATATTCCTGAGGATTCCTCTTTTGAGCTCATTACGTGCGCTGCATTTCCCGTGAAGTCTAACCAGCAGTAGCGTCAGCTGATTAGAGCTGTCGTTTGCTTGTGGAGTATTTTGATATATTGGAATGGGTTCTTATCTTTCTGTTGGGACCATTTTTGCCTTTGGCAAAATGATGTTAATTCCATTTTAAAGTTGAGGAAGATAGAATTTTTTTACCCCACACCCTAAAAATGCAAATTAGGTTGTGTGTCGGCACCCTTTGCAAAGACGATTATTGTGATTCGAGCTAACAAGATAGTAGGGTAAAGAATAAAAGGGGGAGAACCGCCTGTCGCCGGTGCGGATTGTCTACCATGTCGGAACGCTGATTTTTAGTCACTAACACACTCTGTGGGATTTATCATAGAATTTCGTTAGTCGCTGGGATACCAACCAATCGCCAATAGGCTGTGTCAACATAGGTAAGTCGTTACAACACATTCCATGTTTTGCGTCGTGGGTGAGGGGTTGACTAAACTGCCGGGAGAAGGGCAGGACGGAGGGCAAGAACAGGGAGTGCTGACAGGCGCTCATATTTCAGAGCGTAGGATACGGTTCATGTTCGATATATTATCCGCGGTCGTGACAAATTGCTCGGCCAGCTCAGATTGCTGCGGATCAACTGAGTGTACTGAGAAAGTCAGACTGTCATTCTCTATGTTCGCGAGGTCGGCAGACATGTAGGGCACAGGTTGGGCTTGCGGGAACAGAACTGGCAAGGAAGGAGTAGGAGGGGGCATAATAGGATGTAGAGAATTTTAGTTTTGAGGCGTGCAAAAAGGAGCGGAATCGGGCACAGAACCACAACAAATTTGGACAAAGGCAGAGCCAAAGACCAGTCCCCAGGCGCGTACCACGTGAATATG
Source organism: Ostertagia ostertagi (assembly GCA_036418205.1). Lineage (NCBI taxonomy): Eukaryota > Metazoa > Nematoda > Chromadorea > Rhabditida > Trichostrongylidae > Ostertagia > Ostertagia ostertagi. Next base: position 12,358 of record MU883221.1, read on the forward strand.
GTCTTTGCACCCAAGTGGCCGTTGAGAATAACCGTGAATACTAGCGACGATATTGAACGAACAATAACCCTGGAGGTTCTGCTTTGTTCTCCAATTCTACTTCTAGTACTGTTGTCGCTGAACCAATTGAAGGAGAGGGGTTGTAGAGGGAGAGCCTCCTAAGACTGACGGCGGTGGTGGGAGGTCGCCAAATTCTCGGAAAAAGTGCAAACGGCAACCAGTAAATAGAGGTACGTGCATTACCCTAACTTGTGCCTTAGACTTAGAAGACCAGTGTGGTGGCATCTGTGATGCCCGTGTGCTAGGTTGGGGCGAAAAACCGACAGTAGGCTGCGTCTATGTATGTGTGACTAGTACCCGTAAATTCTTACAAGAATTTCCGGGTTATGCTACTGAGAGCGAAGCGGCACTGAGTGTGGGGCGCTGACTGGACGTCGCCAAAGTTTTTGTTGCTTTTGCCGCCCTTCCACTTCCAGCATAGACTGCACAAAAAGTATGATCATGTAACAAGTTTAGCATGACTGCTGCTGCACGCAAGTGCTCGCAGAGACGCCATCCCCTCCTCCTCCTTCTCCCACTTCAATAAAAGGTGACTATCTCTGACCACACTCGAAGCAGTACTTACACTGCTTCTCATGATGATACTTACACCCGAGAAACCTTTCGGAAACTATAAAATTGAGACGTTCAAAAAAGTTTCGGGTAAATATGTGCTACATATACAGGGGAAGGTGACGAGCGTGCAGACATATTCGATCACTTTGCTCACTCCAGTGTTGGAACTACACATTGCAGAGCAAAGACTTCTAAGAGAGTGCAGCACAGGTGTTATGTGCCGTGAGGTCCATTATTGGTCTATTATCTCGCACACACACAAAAGTGGTCGTGGAACTTGCTGCTCTTTTTTATGAGGCCATGTGGACACGAACACGGTCGATCCCTCTGTTATGGTTTATTTAGTGTCTCACAATAATATTGTTATTTTCAACTGGGCTCGATACGACATGTGTACCAATTCGTTTAGTGATTCATCTTGAGTCCAGCCAATATATCTTTTAAGTTATCCCATGTGACTTGACACCATGAAAACCATAGTTATCAATCTCATTTGCGAGGACCTTAGTTCAAGTACACAGTGCATAGGGCAAAAGAATGTACTATCTTGCATATGCTCGAAGAGATAGTCATATTTCGGTAACGCTGATACGACGTTACTTGATACGGGGTAGTTCGGTGTATGGATGAAAAGTTCGGTTGAATTTGAATGGGTTATTACGCATTCCGAGGTACCGTCTCATGTCGTAGCCTGCCTAAGTCCAGTGCGGGTGCGCTCAGTTCAGTTGTATACTGAAGTTCGTTTGTGAAGGAAGTGGTACCCTTTAGATGCAATGATAGAGTCGTGGTTCGATCAGTAGTCAGTGAATTGATATCGAGCTCATCCCGATTAAACTCACGGCACTCAAAATGGCGGCGCCCGTAGAATCCTGTCAGGCCTGTAGGGAATCGTTTGTGGAGTTTTTGATATTCGAAGGGGTTCTGTTATGTATCTCTGGATTTGCGATGCATTTGTTCCGTTAATAACCGCAGCCAAGACCAAATGCGGAATGAATAAGCTCAGCTATGCCTTCTACTTTTATAGCATTGAAGATCATGGCTAGATTGAGAGCGCAGGCAATTGCCACCTCGAATGATTTTTCTACTAGCCTCACTCCGCGACCACATTCGAATTAGACTCTAGTGCACCGGAGCAACCTCACGTGCTTGGGCAAATGGTGTATATTACAGGAGAGGTGCCTGTGCGGCGTGTTTGTGTCCACCCCGTGCTAATTGCTATGCGTAGAACAAATGTTCTTGTAAGGTCTAGGAGGAATGTGCGAATTAGTCCCATTCGGAAGGTGCGTCACAAAGCAGTCGCGGAATGTGTCTCCTCCATTATTTGCGCAATCTGATTTTCGATGGGCGTCGGGAGGGTGTGGAGGAAGGTGGTGGATTAGGGACGGCGGTGTGCATGATGTGGCCTTTGCACTGACTGCAATTACAGCCTGGTGATTCTAGGACGTGGTTCCCGTAAGTGTGCGATCGATCACGGCAGCATGTCAGTTGGATCCCGGTATACTCTCAGAGTCTCATAAGAAGTCCAAGCTACGCTGCAGGAGAGTAAACGGTGTACTTGTGTTTTGAGAGAGTAAGAGAGGGATTCGAAATCTCGTTTGGCTGTTGTTTGAAATATGGACTATCAATGTAATATATGATCATCGGCAGGGGTCGAAAATGCCAAACCAGATAATATTGGCGTCCCGAAGTGAAACTGCTGCGCGGTTAGTGAGCAGACGACTGTAACAGAGTAAGTCACTGTAGAAAATCCACGTGTGGCTATGTTGAGGGGCGTATGTGATACTTAATGAGAGCGCCTGGACCTGGAGTGTGAGTGTTCGGTCCCCGCTTTGCTTGATCGGCACTCGCAATTCTATAGAGATGGGAGATAGGTACCTCTTGTGTTGTGCGATGTGGCGCAGCGAACAAGAAGAACGAGGCGTCACTGATGACCAGAGGCGGCCGAGTAATTTACTTTCAAGCTTTCTTTGTATACTTTATTAGGATCCAGATTCCATTAAGGGCTCAGGTTTTTCATCTAAGGTCTTCCGCGGAACAATATATGATTTCTTAATCCTCCAAAACCCCTATGCAGCATTGACCATACCTCCGGGGGATGTTAAAGAGTTTCACCAGGGATTATGTCTTCAGGTGAGGAGCAGACTTCTTCGAGCAGGCAGAAGTGATTCGATTATTCTGGCCTCTGGCATCGAAAGTTATTCTTGTAATTATTAGGACCATCTTTACGCGCATTATATCACAATCGTTAAGGAGCTACGACTTTTCTTGACATTTTAACTGGATTATGTGATGTTGGGACTTAGAGAGGTCCATCCTAACGCATTAAAAAGGCTAGGACAGACTCCTCATCCAGGCTCGCAAGCTACTCATTTAAATTTTGCCTATCGGAATTGTTTATCACTTAGGCTGAAGGGCGCTATGAAAACTAACATGGGTTGGCATTGCCTGGGAGAAACTTTAATTAAAAACGGAATAAGGCCATTTCCTTTCCCAGTTAGGGTAGGCACCAAAGTCTATTTTTTTAGTTATCTTCAAACGGGACAAAGTAGACGCAGTCCATTGAGTAGATCGGAGCGAAGAAATCTCAAATAAGACATTACTCGATAGATAGCTGAGGTCGACCCATGGAACCGAAATATTCTGACCGATTAAATTGTATCGACTCTAAATAATATTACATTTAAGCATGAGTGACTCCCTGGTAACGCAGGCCTTCGCTCCGTAGCCTAGTTTCCAAGATGTTATTGTCCCTCCGTCTTCCCTCTCGGAAATACGCTTTTGCCTCACGTAGGCAGATCTAATTCGAGGTCAGTTTTACACAGTTCCACCCGCAAAGGTGGCCTATTGTTTCATCGTGCATTGCTATTCAGGATCCAGCACACTACAAGAATGTACATAACTTCAGCACTAGGCTAGAGCTGCCGTAATCCGGTTAGCGCGCCAAATGAAGCGCATACCTTTTGATGCACACAAAGAGAACTGGGTTTCATGCCTAGGAATTTCGCGATGGCATGTGGACCTTTGGTCTCGCTTGTTTACGCTGGATTTATTGTACACATGACGTGTAAAAGAGTCTAAGAGTCCTGAAGACGTCATGTAGTGCGAAGTGTGTCGCGAGCTGCACTGTCACGGACTAGGTTTTTCATAACTGGTGTCTGCATAGTCTAAACATCGGTCTAGATTAGTCCGGCTTGTCAGTTAAGTTTCGTGTTGTTCGGAAAGAGGAAAGAAAAAACTTTTGAACGATGATTAGAGCCGTTGAGCATACTGCACTATTGGATGTAGCCGTTGAGTATATTTCTGGCAGACGCATAACAAAATAGTGACCCGAAGATAGAATGGGGAAATGTATGGTATTCACTGGACTCGGTGATTTGAGGTGTTCTGCTTTGAGCCGAGAATGGTTAAATTAAGATGAAGCGCTTCACTTGGTAAGGTATCCATGCAACACTCGATGCTAAAGAAGCACTCGAAGGATTCCGGTGTGCAGCGAAAGTATTTTGCTTAGTAGACTAATTGGTCCTCGCACCCTGGCATTACGATTAGTAAGAATGACATTGAATTCAGAAAACGCACTACTTCACATATAATGAGCCGAAACCAATCCCAAACCTTAGCTAAACTACACTTGCGGCAATTGCAAGTATGTTCGAACGATTCTCCTACATAAATTGTTGAGCAAGTGTGTTCTCCACGCCAGAATTACAGACGTAAGCAAACCAGCCCTTTTGGCGCTTCGGCTGGGACCGTATGCTGAATGTTGGGGAGGGGATGGAGTCCCCGACGGTGGACGGACCACTTCAACTCGGTCCTTAGAACCGCCACAATTTGGTGCTTACCTCAGAACTAAGCCTTAAAGAGAGGACGGGTCCGTCCCCTCTCCAAGGCTTAGTCCTGGGGTGAGCAAACCAGCCCTTCTGGCGGAGCTGCTGGACCAGCTGCACCACTTGCGTCAGTACTCTCCTATCGTACCAACCGAGTTGAAGTAAACCGTCGACCGTTGGGGACCCCATCCCCTCCCCAACATTCAGCATACGGTCCCAGCCGAAACGCCAAAAGGGCTGGTTTGCTTACCTCGAATTACATGTCTTTGAACCTCCTAATAGTCATTCGCCATCAACGCTCTGGCAGTACTATGTTTCACTGCCTTAATTTATTCATTAATAACAACGTCCCCTCTTTTCACGGTTTCCTCCGTTATTCTTTTGAAACTTTCGCTCTAGTAACACCACTGTGTTGTTGCCACAGCGCTGAGTACACTGTTACATCTAAATCAGGGCCCAGTGAACACAAGTAAGGCCGCCGATAACTGCAAATAAGATTGCGGGAAATAGCCGCGCAATGCCTGCACAGTTCGCGCCAAATTTAGGTGCCCGGTTCACCCTCTATTGTGTACCTTCGACGGGCATCTTTTATTTGCGCGCTCGATTGAAGGTCTTCAGCACGTAGCGGGGCTAAACGTAGCCCAGCCCATCTGGAAGACTTTCTTGTCAGCACGCTTTACTTGAAAGAAAATGGCTTATTTTATTCTATGTGCTGGGATTAATGTGCTCTCAAAACAGATCACTATCGGAACTCGTCCTTGAGGATCCCTTTCTCTAAGAAAATTATCCCTACTCAGAAGATCTCCAGTACAGGTGGCTACTAAATATTGGCGCATGGTTAATTGACCATATTTCCAAAAAGAGAATCTATTAAATCTTCAGAGGTTTATCTTTATATACAGTAGAACATAACAATTCATTACTAGAGAAGATGCTCGGAAAGAAGTCCTCCGGCGGCGATACAGGCTTCAAGTCTCTTCTCAACTGACATCACCGTGGGCCGCAAGCAGTTTTCGTCGAGTTACTTCAACGCTTCCTCCTAGGAAGCCTTCAGGAAGTCCAAACTTCGATGTTGCCTAGAAGGCATCTTCTGCTGCAGGAAGCCCCACACCGCAAAATCCATTGGGTACAATCGGGTGAGTTAGATGGCCAAACATCTGGTGACCAGTAACCTGGAAAATGGCGGTCACAGAACACCAGCGTAGATTTTGCGGCATGGGGAGGCGCCTAGTCTTGCTGAAGAAGGCACTGACATTTGCTGGAGGTCGAAACAGTCCATGGAAGAGCACATCACGTAAAATTGTTTCCTGGTAGATCTGGGCGTTAATTTTGACGGATTTGTCCACAAAGACAAGCGGTGTCTCGGTGTCGGAAGTAATTCCTGCCTAAATCATGACAGATTTTGGAAATCGGCTCCTTGTGTGCGCACGACGTCGAGCAGAATGTCTGCTAGCCGGATCCAACAATTGCCTGTCCTTTTGAGAATTGTGCGCCAATTCCAGTGTGATGATCTTCTCGCGTCACGTTGACGTCACTTACTTGCGGCCCACGGTGATGTCAGTTGAGAAGAGACTTGAAGCCTGTATCACTGCCGAGGGAGGCCATTTCGAGCACCTTCTTCAGTGATGCATGGATATGTTTTACTGTATATAAAAATAAACTTCTGAATATGTAATAGTTTCTCTTTGCAAAAATATGGTCAATAAACCATGCGCCAATATTTAGTAGCCACCCTGTATGTGGCTCAAAACTGGAACAAGTGTGTAACGCACCCCAAAAACCACTTTGTGGATATGATATTACGAGGTTCACAGGATCATTTCTTTCAGTGGCATCGCAACAGTTTCTTATGAAAATATAATATTTGGAAGCTTAACCATGTGTAACTTTATGCCTATGAGTCCCACTTTTTTCCGAACTCACCCTGGTGACACTCTCAGTAAAATGTCGTGCAATCTATAACAAGCATTTCACTCCAATGCGTACCGCAATTTTTTTTATCTCGCTGGTTAGTGCTTATACTCGACACCGTGTTCTGACAAATGCAGATATCATATCATATCATATGTGGTCCAGAAGGGTTGCAGTGGCAGGGGATTTACTTAACGGGCATTTAATCCTGGGTCATACGCTGTTTATCCCAAACAAGCCCTCCATCTCCGGGGCTGGTTGATGTACTAGACTGGTGTGTGAGGAACAAAAAAGGCTAATTCACATTGGCCGACCCC
>MU883223.1:0-18663 GCA_036418205.1 Ostertagia ostertagi
GGATACACTCTGGAAGTGGAATATCTCGTCACATTGGCAATCGAAGGGCGCTGCTGCTGGGGGCGGAGCACAGACCGTGGCGGGGCTCAGAAAGGAATGGCAAGCCTTGTACGCTGCAACTAGCGCACCTTTGACCACAAAAACGCAACATTTCGTTTCCTTGGGCCCCTGACTACTGCTTCCAATGGTGCATGTACTTCCACGCTGCATACGCACTTTATCGTAATCTCTCGCTTTAACCTTCGCCATCGACAAAATAATTCGCCAAATAATTCAAAGGCAGTTGTGCGTGAAGCGGTTCACGCGATTGTTTTGCCTCTCAGTCTGCTCAGTTCTGAGAGAAGAGGGTTGCAGACCTGCCCATTAGGTGGGACTCTGTAGTGAGTAACAATGGTGATAATATTGTTGAGTAGATTCCATTGTACGCGGAATAAAAAAGTAAAGCACAAAAAAGTGCTCCTCGAAAGCGGCTCTAGACGTCCTTACCATGCCTAATATTATTGCTATTACTTATTACAGGAGCATGATTTTGTAGAATGAGGGTGTCTCTCTTGCAATACTTACCGAGGAGAAGGCACAAGTCCGGTTATTAACACCAGAGATGATATCACAGACTGAGGTGAACAGGTATCAGCTTCTCGGTGAACAAACAGGGTTGCTTTTCTCCTGGAGATGCGTTTTGCACGCACGACTTTCACAGATGATATGCCACGTATTCACTTCGATTTGAACCACTGCTTACCGCGCCTACAACCTCCCACCCCCCGTACGACCTCCATTTGCACTATGATCGTGGTTCCGTTGATCAAGTTGTCAGGTGCGTGAATTCGAAGCTAAGTTTTTGAGAGGGTGGAAGCGGACAGCACGGATAGTTAAAAATACCCCCTTTCGCGCATTTGTGTAGCTTGTTCCACGAATTCGTGCATGCTCCAACAAGCAAACATCGTAATGCCGGAAACTGAGCGTGACGTTGGTTAACCAAGAAGCCCAGAAAACAACAACTAATATTGTTGTGATCTAACAATACACAGGTTGAGCCAAAATTAGAAGGATACAGAAATTGTGCCTTCAAAAACGAACAGTAGCCTGATAAAGCGAACAGAACTCATGGTCAGAAGAGTTTGGCGCTCATATCACAAAGCAAAACCAGAACAGAGATCTGCCACCTACTGCATTACACGAGCCTTCAGATGAAGAGGGATGACGTGTGCGTGGCACGCAACTAAGGCGTGTCAAAATTGTTCCAGACTTTCTGCTTCGCCTTTTCCGGGGAATCAAAGTTTAATGATTCAATGATGTAGCGATTTCTTACCGAAAATCGAACGAAAAATACAGAGTGGTGAAAGGAAACAGAACCAATAATTTCAGACTAATGGGGTTTCGCTTAAGTTCCTTGGGGTTCTCACTTGAGTTTACTTCCAAAGTTTACTGCGGTTTACTGTACAGGGAATAAAGACGAGACAGGTAGGGAATTTCATGGTATTTCTTCGAAAGCTATGAACTAACAAGGGGAATCTTTCAGGGGCGAGCCGTGCTTTCTCGAAACGGTTCCTTGCATAGCGGAGAGACCCATGTAGAGAGCACAAAACCACTGAGCGGTTTTGGCACGACCAAAAAAGAAGTGCAAGATAGTGCCAATGGTTCGATCCTTCATTGCGACTAAATTTTGCATTCGGGTTTTCGTTTAAGTTAAGAGTTGGTGCATAATGGTGCTAAATGTCAAAATCAGGTTTGATATTTATGGTTAGGACCGTATTGAAGACAAAAGTAGCTGCCAGCCTTGAATGCAAAATTTAGTGGCCGCGGGGGGATCGAACCTAATGACGAGTCGAACATTCACGCATACTGATTTGATAGCTACCTGAAACGTGATCATACGAACAATGAAAACATGTCTTTGTTTGCCCGTAGCATCCTCTCTACAAATTCACATCAGTCAAGATTCGATAAGTGCTTGTCTGAAAGACTCTCCTTCTAGTAGGAATGCCTTTTGACAATGCGAGCGTGCGGCCGTGTTTGAGTGGGAAAGGAGCGAAAGGCTGCGGAATAGGGGCTAGCGGAGTTTTTGACTTGAAGGACGGCCAAAGTGTTTCTGCCCTGGTGAAAAATCCAGAATATGGGTGCTTTTTGTTTACGAAAGACGATGGGTCTTAAGAGTGTCCATTTGGGTTTTTACACCCATTTTTTCATTTCGGGGTAGAAAACTCGCAGTGAAGAGAGTGACTTTCTCATTTGTGATGCTCCTCGGTGGAAAATGAACCTACGAAACTTCCCTTTCTCATCTGATGTGTTAGGGCAGCTCATGTTTCTTGAAATGAATGTCCCGTTCAACGCTTCAAACTAAATCGAAGCTTCATTTAACGTGGGCTAGTCGCAGATACGTGTGGGAGATCACTAAGGGGTTGTACTTTGAGATTGGCTTATGGTACCGGATGTAAGTCTGTGTTCCACTCATTTTGGAAACTTGAGCAACGCCGCTATTATGGCGCGCCCACATAGAAAAAAATGTTAACATGCTGTGACTCATACTCAAATTAATGCAACGACAAACGAAATGAAAATATATGCCTGCAGAAAGGATGTGGACATGACCGCGCGTGCATGCGTCCTGCAATAATTTTTGACCCTACTCCGTAGTGACGCATGGACGTAAAGATAGTCAATGGCACTGAGTGGAGCTTTACCTGGCGCTCGAACTAAACATTGTCAGAAAATTCACGGCAATGCCTAACTGTCTACAGCAAATAATAACTATGGTTACCTACTATTGTCGGTCCGTTGGTTGATAATGTTGTATCGGCAATCAGCGCCACCTATATAGTGTAGTAAATCAAAAGTTTGTTCACGAAGCAGTTCTACAGGGTGGTCCAAAATTATGAGGACCAAGACATTGTGTCGTTAAAAACGCATAGTAGCTTGATGGAACAAACCAACTTCTGGGAAGTATTTGTAACTCTTACCTCAAAGTAATTCCAGAATAGAATTGAGATCTGCCACTTCCCCCGTTAACACGAGCCTTCGGATGAGGGGGATGGCGCGTGCGGTGGCACGCAACTAAGGCGTGTCCAAATGTTTCCAGGCCTTCTGCTCTGCCCTTCTTCAGGGAATCAAACTTTTGTGTTGCATTTATTTGCGCTTGCATCCAGGGTGTGAAATACAGAAATCTAGAGCTATTAGGTGGATGGTTCCATTGTAACAATTCTTCGAAAGCAACGAACTCGAAAAATCGCTTTTTGGAGGATTTTTGCTTTATTCTTGGGTGCTCGGTCCTGTAAGAAGTTCTAAGTAGACTAATCGTGTGGCTTTCTATCCAGCTATAGAGTGTGGAGAGGCCTTTAGAGTGGCCTGCTGGTTTCACATCACTTTTCATTGGGAGTACACGAAAGTCGACAAGGGGAGACCTAGTTTCTGCATCTGATAATTATCCTGGTGGTAACTGTAACTTTCGAGTCCCCGAATTTTCCATCTGTGGTGATTCCAAACTTATTGAAGAGTTGAACTGTTGCTCATAAAGGGCTTCTCCGATAGGGAGACTGCTGCTAGATGTAACGTGCCAGAGCCAGAGCCCCTAGTGAGTTCAATTTGAGGACTGACTCAAAGTGAAGTAGTTATTTCACTAGTTTTGAGAACTTCATGAAATTTGGTTTCATTAGGAAGAAGACATTGTACCCTTTCACATAGTGCACAGAAAACGAGATGAAAATGGAGCGATACGGAAAAAAAGTGATATGACTGCGCGCGCACGCGGTCCTCATAATTTTGGACCACCGTAATATTGTATAACACATTGACGACAGCACGACGCGCATGCGCGTCGAAATTCCGGCTAGTTTTTTTTCGTTTATTGGGGATTTTTCATATTTCAAAACAGTGAATTTTTTTTTTATTTCTCTATCGAAAAAAATATACAGTAATTAACAGTATTGGAATGTTAACAAAAAATTAATGCGATGTGAAAAAAATAAAGAAAGTGCGTCGGTAACACCCCGCATAAGGGGCTGTGGTAACGTGTTAAAGACGTACAATGCCGAACCCAAAAACTGTCCAAAAGGCCTGCACAACCATCCGGGCCTAGTTGTGATTGATCCAAAAGCCTAGGAATATAATGTAGCTTTGGGCTTCTGAATTCTTATTCATTTTCTTCTCTCTGAAGAGTTTAGATAGAAAAATGGTTGGTGATTCGATAAAGAGCAGTAAGTCTGTTTGCCTCAATGAGTGAAAGAAAACTGTTTGAAATAATCAAATGTAAACAAAGCCCAAAGCCAATTAGAGTTTAGTTATAGAAACAAGGAAATGGTAATGGTTGAAAACGTCATTTAGAAAAACAAACTTGTACATCAGAGATTGCACTTTGAAATGTTTTTGTTATGAAGCTCGAATCAAATCATGCCCCCATCCTCTTATTCCACCTCATCAGCGAAGAAATGCAGAAAATAGTACGAAAAGGACATAAATGGTAAACAAAAAGTGCTCGAAATGTTTATCGCTGCTTATCCTTGTAAACTGAACGAACCTACGTCAGCGCCGAGTACCACCCGAAATTCAATTGAACTCAAGTTGATTAGATTTTGCATGAGTATTTTCATCTCGCGTTTATGAGAAGTGTGCTGATTTTCACATTTTTGTTGTGCTTGGACATCACAGTTCAAGTTGCTAAAGATGGCAAGGCGAGCCTTTGACAGAAAGAGTTGAAATTTGAGAAAATATGCATGAGATCATGAATGGAACGCCTGTTCTGTAAAAGGACCGGCAGTAGCGCTTGAAAATAATACAAGGAACGGTTTTTTTTCGATTTTTTCCTGAAAATGCCATGGGATAGCCTTAGGTCTTATCCTTTCAAATTTCTTGAATCCCAACTTGACTAGAGAGCTCGAAAGGTCGAAGGAATAAAGTTAGTAGTAGCAGCTGCAATTGTGAAGCGGATTGGATTACTGAGGAAAAATAATGCACCAGAAATTTCTGCCAACACTTTTTATCACTGATGTATGCACTCTTTGTGTCCGGCAGCCAAATGTGTCCGCACTACAGACTTCACAACGCAAGTGACGACGCCACTACAAAAATCTGATAATTAGTAGATAATAGTATTCAATAATAGTATTTCAAGTAGTGTAGATTATATTATTTCGAGTAGTGCGGATAATAGTTTTTCAAGTTAATAGAATATATACGCTATCGGCTAATCATTTCGATAACAGAGAAGTACTGCATTTTGTGAAGACCGTCGTAACTTGTGTTGTGAAGTCTGCAGCGCAGACGCTTTGGGTAGCCGGTGACGAGGGGTATGTGGGCTTGACTGATAGATGGGCAAGGCCAGCTGCGCTTGAATAAAAAATATGACGAGGTTCGACTGCCTTTTCAATGGTGAATCCTGAAGAACCTTTTTCTTTGGACGGCGTTAAGTTCCCCTTTTCCCTGCTATGCACTTTCTCTGCCAGGCACCGTCGCGCACCTTCAGGTCACATAAGAGCCAGCCTATTATAAGGAAGCCTTTACGTTTTCTTCGCTGAGAACGGGCTATTTAGAATATCTTCTTCTCTCTCATGAGCTCTAGAAATAGGCTACACATATTTTTAGACCTTTTCTTCCCTCGGGAGCCGTTGCGTTACCTTTTGTGCAGCCCTCACAAAGAGTGACCTTGCAGGCCTTGCACGGTAATAGCTAGCGCTAACTGGCTGTCCTGCGCAGTGGGAAGTTATCACACTCACAATAGCATTAACTTGCTCATTAACTTGATACTGCGAAGCTGAATAATTGCTGATTCTGTAGGGAGTTTTAGATCTATTGCTTATCATACCTAAGGGGCTTATTTTTAGGACCGACAGGCACTTGGACAGGTTGAGAAATAATCTCTGTAGTAAGTGGTTCATATATGACATAGGCGATAAATTTGATTTTGGTCAGTGGCATACTTTTGCAGGGAAAAATAAAAGTAAAGTGTAACTGAAAAATGCCATATTTGAACATGATGGCATTACCCCACGGCAGATGGAGATGTCGACGCCATTGCTGGTTATTTATTCATTGTTTACACATGTTACAAATTGAATGCTCAAAATTGCATTTCTAGCCAATTTCACCGTTGTTGTTTGGTTTGGAAATCAGCGTTTCGTTGACCTTTGGCAGGAACTTTGCGGAAGCTTGCGGGGTCAGGCTCTATCCTATCCCAAAAATTCGACGAGTTGGTTTTTTTTCTGGTTTTCTGCGATTGGAGTGGCTTTTATGTTACTAAATGTTTCAACGTCACTATCAAAAACGCCCTGAAAGCCGAAATTTCCAAAGCAGTGAAGTAATGCAAACACTGTAAAGCTGTAAGATTTTGCAGACAGATGGAGCATTTATAAAATGTTAACACGCATTGGGGAAGAACGCGAGAGCAGTCATGGTTACCCTCCGCACACGATCGGCTCGCCGCTCAACTATATCTTGAAAAAGCTGCTAAGAAACCATTCTCGCGACGCTGAAAAGTCCTCCCTCCCCTCCCCATCCCCCTCTCCCTCCCGGATATGGCGTGTTGTGACTGCCATTGTTGTAATTGTAATGTCTTTTAACGTAGGTGCACCTCCATGTTCAACAAATAAAAGACGACAGAAAAGCTAAAAAAAAAACAGAACAAAGAGAATGTATGGTAAGATATTAACATTAATCAGTACATGTGACAATACATCACTGCTTTCTGGTTCCTTCCCAACCCATAGGAACATTTCACAGGCTCCACCAGTGAAAGATAAGCCCGACTGGAGAAGTAATGTTAGATGTGTACTATGCGGCTTAAAGAACTTGATCTGCTCTTAAACTCCTGATCAACGCTAGTCTATTGCACTCCGGGTGCCCGAATGAGGCGCCGTCGCGACGACGACTCAGCAGACGCAGACCATCGGCGGATCGAGTTCCGTATGCGTGCTGTCTTGAGTTATGCCCTTACATCATCGTAGGTCATTCTATTCAACTTGAAGCGAACTCACTGTAGTATGCGCAACGACTCGTCCGCTGATTCGTCTGCGTCTCTGCCTTCTCGCCGCGCCACAGGCCTCCTGTCGGGTACCACTCAAACTGTAAAGAAGTCATAATCACAAAGAAATGACATCTCTATCCATATTCACAAGGAAATAACATCTCGTAGTAGTCTGTCCGCCAAGATTTTCTTAAAGCTTCCCTAATTACAGAGTCGAGCTTCGGAATCCCAGGCTTGAAGGCTAAGTAACCTAGAGACAGATTTAATAAGGTATCAAGCTCATTTCTTTCCCAGTGAGTTGAAGCATCAATAATCTGTGGTTCATATAATGTGGCGCTGTAGCATGGATTATTTTGAAAAGAAAAGTGAAGAACGTCGAGACTTGAGAAGGAAAAACTGAGATAGCATACATTATACGCAGTTGACGCCTTTAAAGGCAAAGTTCGGGCTCAGACCCACTTAATGAGCCTTTACGGTGGCTAGAAGCGCTAGGCACGCAAGTGTATGGGTCGCGTCACTTCCCTACTTCGAAAACCGTTATTTAGACGCTAGGCTCTAAGAACTTTGACACGCTCCACCTGCTGCGACACGCTCCGCCCACCGCTCGATATCTTGACTGCGTCGGAATGTTGATCTGCTATGCTCTCTCTACTTAGACTTCTCTAGCGCTCTCCGCGCTCACATTATCTCTCATCTCCCTGCCGGCCTTTTGAACTTCTCCGCACCGTAGAGGAAATGGCTCGTATTTCCTAAGCATTTCACGATTTCTTTTTCTCTTTTCTGCACTGGCGGTCCACTACCTACCCCTACTTTCACATTTAGTGGAATTAACTCATAATTCAATCCTGAATCTTGCCTTTAAGCAAACATTTCGTTTAAAAGCGGTGACAGTGTCGTGAACTTCTATGACAGATACGCTCGACACTTAGAAGACTTGTACAAGCGTGTCAAGTGGTATTAAATAATAAGATATTTATGTATCTGTTGAATACGATTTTTCTGGATAGCGTCCCAAGAAGAAGTCCTATATGCAAGTGGTCGTTTTTTCAGTATGTGTTTGAATACTTACATATAAACGGATTGCATAAGGTAGTCCCAAGTAAAAGATGCCTACCTCGGTCGCTTCGCAGTTGAAATGGGGATTCCTAGCTGTTCGTTCTGGGACCATCCTGGCTTTAACAGTGGAGATTCGTAAGCTTGAGTAACCCATATAGCAGATGTGGCATATAAGAGGCATTTGATGGGACATCAAGGCTCAGAATAGGATAGGTTTCAACTGAGAGTTCGTACTCAAAACCCGAGTCACAAAATATGGCATATTTATAGCAGCAAAGCCACACGTTGATCAGTGAATTGATGCAACGAGATAGAAACAGTAATCATATCATGACATAGCATGTCCATACCATGAACACCCAGGATAATTACTTTTGGCGTCATACTATCGTCATCGCCAATCCTTTCACTTCTCGCATGAGAAACAGAGAGAGTATTCGAAAGAAAATTCCAATCAAATGGAAAACGTTGAAGCCACGAAAAAATAAACTGGACATACACTAACTTCTACAGATTAGTGCATTGGGAAAAACCCTAGTGCTGTCCTGATGTACTCTGCCCAGCGGAAACCGCCGGAAAAACACGAGCAGAGGCACTTCTGAGTTAACGACCCATGGATGAACCCATTTCAGGCGAGGCTGTAGTGCAGCAGAGGTGAGTGCATGAAAATGTACTTGTTATGAACGTGAACTTAAATTTTGGTTAAGTGGAGGCTATGGAGGAAGTTGGCTTCGTTAAGAAATCCTCGCATATAGCCCTGTGAGGTCATGTAGAAGTCGAGTCGGGAAGCCCTATGGAATAATAATGGCGGGGAGGAATCCGAGCTGACGGGAAACACATTGGCGGAAGAGGAAGGAAACTGATATGTCTGTCATAAAAAAGCAGGTAAAAGGTAATATGATTCTAAGTAAACCTCAAAGGAGAGCCTTCAAGGGGGCTAGGGCGAAAAACCGTTCTTGGATGCTACTGAACGCATCATATTTTAGAGTGGCTACCTCCTCATTTAGACATTATCATTACAGCATATTGTTTACCGATGGTATCGGAAGGGATATCGTACAGTGACGCTTCTTTCAAGCGCAAGGGTCAGGGGACGAGTGCTAGAGATGCACGGTCAAGGCTAGCTAGCCTTCCATCCCTCTTTGGTTTCGTGGATTGGTACGAGACTCGCTCAATGGTAAGAGTACAAAAGGCATTGGCTCGTTCATGTACTAGCCCCCAGCCATTCTGTAGGCCAAATCCTATTCAAAAGTGATGCTACGATTCTCAATGGAAGTGCAATGCATGGCGCACCTCGAGAAGTGGTTTACCAACGTGAGTTGCTGCTTTATCCTCTACAGAATGAACAAGAACCCACCAGATATCGGGTTAATATCCTGTAATATAGGCGACGGAAATTGCCTCCTGGAACACCAGCTATATATAGAATCTTAACTACCTCCAAGAGCACAACTTGAATGTGCCTGGATTCGAAACCGACAATTATTACTTTTTGCTTGGGCACTTTCACTCGTGTAATAATATTTTTTCGCCTAATAATAGCTCGCAGCTGGCAAGCAAATAGGGGTGGCGTTGCTGCTGCTGCTTTCAGAATTATTAGTTTTTTAAAGTTCATTTATTCTTATAATCGGTTCTTGCAAATCCATTACATTGGGAATTTTAGGGAATAAAAAAATTTTCTAACGAAATTTCTAGGTTCTTGTCATAACTAGAAACCTAGACCTTGCTGCCAAAAGCTTACGATAAAGGATGAATTTGAGGAGCGACACTATCTTGCCCATACCGCCGCGCTCTGAAGTAGGTTAGCCCAACCAACATGAGGGCTGGGGCGAAGATTGGCGACCAATTAAGTAATTCTTTCAAGATGAAGTAATTCCTGATGAATAACAGAAATAAACTAGAGCTGCCACGCGGTAGAAATCGTTATCAATCGGCTGACTGAACCATTCCCATCAGAGATTATCTGAAATTCTTCACTTCGAGTGTGGAACGAATAAGACTATACAAATACACTTGTGAAAGAAGCTCCACTACGGCTTCTCGGCTAAGAGGTGAAGTCTAGCCGAATCAGGAAAGCTGAGTCGGAATGGAGGGTTAGAATTGCCACTGACTGGCGAACTACGATCAGGCGCACTTGTGTTTAGTGGGGAAATTATATCTAGTGGGCCACTCATAGATTCGGAGCTAAGCCTCAGGGAGGGGAAAGATTCTGGGAGAGGATGTGAGCAACCATTGTTCTCCCTGGTGTTTATTCCCATCCTGGGCTTAGTCCTAGTGTCACCTACCAGCGGTTTTTGAATGCTCCTGTTTTGAATGTCCCCCCCCTAAGGACATGAGTGCCCTAGGATCAACCAGCGTAAGGCCGACTGACGGGTTACCGATACCCAGAATTCAGCAGTATGAACTACCGATCCAGAATGAATCATCTCAATCACACAAAGCTTTTATATGAGGCATGTTGAGAACATTTTCAAGAATCGAAATAGTCTTCCTCCGACTTGTGGATACGGTATTTCTCACAACAGTTTTGCTTTAGCGACTACGCTTAAGCAGCAACAAAATTTCATTCCCCCAGAACTACGATGTACAGTAAGCCCGGAGTCTCATCAAAAACCTTCGTTCTCACGTGAAAAGGTCTCTACTGAAAATGTGCGTTGGGACGTCATCGCGACGTCAACTGTCTTGCTCAAACCAGCGCGCTGAAGAAGGTCATAGCTCAACCAAAGTGGGAGCTGGAGCGAGGATTGGCGACTGCAAACTAAACTATGTATGCATGCCTGCTTGGCCAACGACATCAAGCTCATAACATCGTAGAAAGCAAAAAGGAAAGCATGTGTGTGATCGGAGAAATGGGTTGCAGTTGAACGTAATTATGGCGGTATTCATGGGCGGACGGCGGAGCTTCGTGACAAACCCTGGTAGTGAGTGCTCAAAGACCAGTAAATCAAGTCCAACAAGCTTTCTTGTTAAGGTTTCAAAGCCCCGATCAGGACAAATGAATGTGGTAATCCCAGCCCAAAGAATATAGAAATCTACGCTGCGAGGAAGCCTAAGAAGCGGTATCAAAGATAATGTGGGTTGCGGAGGAGAAAAAGATGTCCGAGTCGAGAGAGCACCGCAGATCGAAACTACGACACAGATAAGATTTCAAATGGTGGGTCTGGCGTTGGAGAATCCAAGTGTAAGGTGTTTAGTGACGCAAAAGGACCTCAACAAACCGGATGGGCCTAGCACCTCGCCACGGTAGGGACTTTTTTCAGCAAGGCTGAGCTCGACCCTTATCTTGCTCAACCCCAAATAGAGCCCCACGGCTGAAAAGTGCGACCGAATGGTTGACCCTGGTATTTAGTTCCTGAATTCTTGATAGGCTGTCGGCTTTCGTTTTGTAGACGCAAAAATGAGTATTGAACAGAAGAGCGGACTTTATCACAGAGACAATGCAGATATCATTATTTTGAAGAGCACGTTCCCTGACAGTTTGGTGATGAACGGTGACAAAAGTCAAGGATAGACCATGAACTCTCGGCATAGCAGATGGTTTTAGAGTGATATGAGAGAAAGCAAAAGCTGTGCGATGAATATAGCATTTCAACAGGTATGGGTATGGACGACTGCGTAAACAATCCAAGGGGCTTCCACTCAGGGAAACACTCTCTCCCAGTACGATTTCCCACGTGTTGAAGGGTCTTCTAGATTATGATCTCCTCAAAATAGGCGCCACATGACGGAGCACATGATGCCGTATGTGGTGGTGACGCAGTGCGGATCGGTATTATTTGCATTACCACATTTCACTATCACTCCATAGTAGTAGGGCAGTAGGATGGTGCACTGGTACCATTGGCTTGGCTTCGGGATCATAGCCCACACGTCACAATCATCAGCTAATCATAATATCATTCCTCGGGAGACTACTTCACTGCCCGGAGATACCGCCCAAAAAGAATAAAGTGCCGATTCAGATGATTCTGAGCATTGTATGGGCCAAACGATACTTGATGTGCAAAACTTAATAACGAGGTAAATGAATTACATAGCTTATTGGCAGCTTTGTGGACCGTTTAACGGTTCCTGTTAATTGCTTTCTGTACTGCACTGTAGCAGCTCTTTCTATGTGTGGTTAGGTTCCACAGAGTTATATTACTCGCCAGTAACACGTTATGGAAAAGCTACGTTCGTCCTTGAATTTTGCACACCAGTGTGCATGAAATAGGCCCACAACGCGGCAGCAAAGTAAGTGCGCGGCGCATTACGTCTAGGGACTAGTGGAGTGTACGTATTGTCTCTTATCTCTGCTCTGCGTCAAAATCGCTTAACACATTCACGCCGATGGCCGCCCATATGGGCTGCCAACTGATAATCGCTTGCCAGGCGCTAGGAATGGACAGATAGGTGGGCAAACCTCGTAATCGAGTGTAAAATGCTTTTAAATTCCTTCACGGGGAAAGTAATTGCTCTCTTCGTAACTTCACAATGTAAACATAACATTTGAAACCCCACTGTTATATCTTCAGATAATCTGGATCTGTTTAGATAATCTTTACGCATAATAATCGCGTTGGATTTTGTGACATTCATGTTTTTGTTCATTTACAAAACAAAATCTGCGGTTATGGTGAGGCGGCGGCGCCCACAAAATCGCGTCCGTCCCACGCGACCGAAAAGTGGAAAAGGGGCGTCGTCGTGAATGTGTTAACACACTTTGACGACAGCGCGGCAACTAGGTTTGCCGCGTTTTGCACGCCGCCCAATGGACATTGTGGCAACTATAGTTGCCACACCCCTTTACATTCAGTTTTTTCTTGAACGCGCCATTTCTTCCCAGGTTTTTTGTGTTCATTTTTTAGGCCATACCACAACATAACCAAGAACCACGCGGCTTATAGAATGACCAAATATTCTTTAGTTTGGCAGAGGTTTTTCGGACCGGACGAAAATATCCGTTCAGTTCATTCCTCATTTTCTCTTCATTAACACGAACATGTAGATAAAAAAGAATATTAGAAGTGAGTACAAAGCTACTCGTGTGGCAAGATATGTGTTTTTACCGAAACAACCACGTCCAAAATAATTTTGAAATCACTAAAGCAAAAGTAAGTGAAACTTGCCTTTTCAATGCTGTAACACATCATTCGACCGCACTTTCACATGTGTACCTTCCAATAAGTTTGACACACCGAATATCAGTGGAAACATTTTGTTTATTATTACCAGATTAGTCCCCCGTCAACCGCCGGGACCTTCCTTTCCTGCGCAAGCTTTCTATCCTCCGCTATGGTCCCTTCCTCCTGTGACACCAACACCTCCTGGAAGTGACGCGTATGCAACACAATGGTGTTTCATACAGTAGAAGGGACACAATCATGATATGACGGTAGATTTTTCTTCCCTTCCTCATCCTCCCTTCCTCTCTCCACTGCCCTCCAGCTGCCACTGCAGCACCATGTGGAATGAACGGAAGTGTGCTAAGCAGGTGTTTATATAGCCTAAGAGTGTTATCACAACTATCCTGCTACAAAACATTGATATCTCAAATCCTGTAAGCTACCCGATTTGTTAGCGGTTTGTTTATCCCATGAGCTTCCTTCTCACTCACTTCATTTTGCGGACGGACACACATACATACATACACACACACACACGCACACACACACATACAGATACACAAACCGACACACAAAGTTAGCGCTTTATATAATCGAAGTATTGCGTATTTAAAGCTCAAAATCCACAGATTTGTTGTGAGGCGGCGGCGCTCGCAGAACCGCTCTGGTCCCACGCGGCCAAAAATGCCAAAACGCGCGATGTCGTCAACGTGTTAAATAATATTACAATTGGGCGAAGTAAATCAGACACACAAAGAAGCAATAGCCCTGCCTTCTAGTTGCTCCACTGTTGAAATAAGGAGTGGCACCATGCATTCACTTTTGTTGCAAAAGGCTAGATGTGGACCCTAAAGCGACCTCAAAAAATAAGGCGATAAACATCTTTCCTTCCCACGAAGTAACCTATTAATACGGAAACAAAATATGAGGTATAGTTGATCTGGGCACGAGTTGGCCCAGCGTCACTCACGTGCGTCATCAAACGTCATAGAATGCTTCCATCCATAGGTAATGCATTGTTATGAGGTGCTTACATACACTATTTTTAGCTCTCCATAACCCGAGCCATATCTTTCTCACACTCTATGGTTAAGTCTGTGGAACCATATGAAAGGCAGGGTCCAAAGTCGTTACCTTCCATAATTGGATGCCCTTTTGTTTCTCGACGACCTATAATAGCTGAAATGTTGTACAGTGTAGTGCTCATGTAGAGGTTTTCACAATTCAAGAGAATGTGCATTAAAAAACAGCTTGTCAGGCCGTAATAAAATTATTCAGCGTGCACTAAATGGTGTAACACGTTTTAACGCTAATGGCTAACCACTGAGAATACTATGTGGAGACTAAAAAATTATAATCACAGGTTTCTTATTCCGTGTTATTTGTTTGTGCCGGTACGAGAGGTTGATAGGAAAATATATTTATTTAGTTCGGCCTAGCATTTCGACAAAATCGTCATCTCCTGAGGCCCAGGTTTCCACCCTTTGTGCGGAAGGCCCACTACCACATACAGACGTTACCTAGTAAGGAAGGCTGCGGTGTTGATGAGGGCCTCTTAAGGATGCGCCACGTAATCCAATCTCCATTCAGAGAACGTAGTGCTGTGGCGAATGGCGACATCTGCAGTAACTTCGGAAATTTGCCCATTGTCAGCGATTTTTTGTCACATGAGCTTGACACCGATTACCTGACCCTCCTGAGAAATGGAAGGCACAACTGGTTCTCTCGGAATTCGATCTGACCTGAGCTGCGCCCATAGCGTGGTAAATAAATACGCGATGCCAACGTTAGACCACCTTTGCCAAAATGCAGCTCTTTTTAGAGAATAGTATTTATTTATTTATCACAATAGTGTTTATGATTACTACCGAACTTTATGCATACTCATATCTATTATTTTATTATTCATTTACTTAGCTATATTTTTGGCGCTCAGCTAGGAGGGGGGGGGGCTTGCGGAGAGGAACACTTCTAGATGCGTTGAGGAGGTCACATTCACTGAAACCTGACAATGGCCTTAGGAAGAGAAATATTAGGCGGGAGAATGTGACAACGTATCCCCCGTCTCCTTCGACCTGGTCTTAGTCTTAGTGTCACCACGCATCGTATTTTCAAAAGACCCTTTTTTGAGTGTCCTCGCCTCAAGAAGTCGTGAGCTCATTTCTTCTTTCTATTAACATTGTTACTATCATTCCATACATCTATACTTCACAATCAACACCCAGAGAGCAAATGGGCTTGCTGGTCAACCACGTGAAAGCGTGGCGTCTAGAGAATCCTCGACCGTCACATCGGGGGCGGGGGTCGTTTGTTCGCTCGGAGGAAGAGATCAGCGTTGAAGCAGCAGTATTTATCAACACCGTGCGAAGACAAACATCAAGGATCGAGTCAATGCCATTTAAAATAACAATGTTATTCCGTCCCCATAAAATCTTCGTGATTCAGAGGTGTCCGCTTAGCAATTCTTAGTTACTTCAGTGTTTTATCACACACAAGTTAAGAATCCGAAATTCCACGTTTTCCAAGGGATATTTTATCTTTCAAGTGAGTCCTCGAATCTGAAGGGATGTGAAGCACACGGCGCATCCCAGAGTGGGCCCAGTTGGTTGCGCGCGCTTCAACTACGGCTCTCTGGAGAAAAGAATCTCAATTCAGGAAAAATCAAGAGGATTCTGAAAGGGTTCATGTGAAATTACAGGGAGGAGTCCACTGATAAACAAGAAATGCAGCTCTCAGCGTCAAGTTTATGAACATATAAGTGTTGAAGTTTAGAGATTCGTCAGACAATTTTACACTTGTTGGAAAGAAAAAATCTCGTGGGTTCCGAGCCTGCTCCCATTTGTACAAATCGCCCCTGAAAGGCACCTATTGCTGTTGAAATAGTGCCACTGCAGCGGAAAAGTACCTTTCGGCTGGTACGCACGCGGACGCAAACAAATGCGAAGGATGGGCCAGAATCTTTTAAATATTAGACATATGAAGCTGTTTTTGCAACCGTTTGATAGAGCAAATCTTCTAGTTTATGATGACGTATTAACTTTTCGAATTTGAATGAAAATGAACCGAGTTATTGCTGTAGGAAAGCGGACTCATTACGAATTTTCCTCGTTAATTAATCTAAATTTGTTATTTCTTATAACTTTTTAATTTCAATACTGATTAGAAAGAGCTCTTCACAAAACTCCCAAATCTGCTTTCAGATTGAAAATTCGTTAACTTTGAAGAAAGTTATAATCATTTGAATATTTGTTCAAATTTCAATAGTAAATAAGCTGCTCCACGGTCAACGCCAAAGATCAGTCAACACACAGCTGGCTAAGGCGGTTACAAGGCTTTCTATTCCACCCGAGACAGGGAATGTAGATTGTGAAAACCATACTCTGTGTAGTACTAAATTTGAAAAGCTCCCAAGGAAAAAATAAAAAAGAGGTGTTGTCAAAGTATTCCATTTTTGTGACTAGTTTGTCGTTTTTTGCTCCGTTTCTCGTTTGCTCGTTTGGTAGGACCCATTAATAATGATCATTCTTTGACCTTTGTACTTCTTGAACGAGTTTGTTGGGGGTACCCCCCAGGAGGCCCATCGCGCGGCAAGAAGGCCGAGTCGGCGGACGAGTCGCGGCGCGTGATGTGCGATGAAGGACGTGCAATGGGACATTCTATTTAACTTGACGCGATTTCCCTAATACGCGCGCAACTCGTCCGCTGAATCGGCATTTTGCCGCGCGACGGGCCTCCTGGGGGGTACCCATTTTAGTGGAGAGGTGGGGTAAGCAGGCTTTCTATGAACAGTTTCGGGGCGAATTTAAACAACCTTTTCATAGTTCGGCTTGTTGAGAGGTCGTTTCATGGACTTCGGCCTCGGGAGGGGGGTCGTATTTCAGAATTTTCCTCTCGACGCCTCGCTTGATTCCTGAGCTCAACATGATAGCAGCAATGATACCAGTCAATGCATAGTGTTCTCCAAGAGTTAGCCTTTGATCTGAGTTAAATAGCTGGATAAAGCGCCGCTTCGCATATAGCTGCGAGGCAACAATGGGACTCTTTCAATACGGCAATCAACACGACTACGATAAGCTGATTTCTCGGACATGACTCGGACGTGACTCGAAGCTTAAAGAAGGCCTGAGCCGCCTTATAAGTCATTCAGGTCTAGACGCAAATTTTAGCTTATCCAGAACATCAGCAATATTCCAGTACCACTCCTGTGAAAAAATTTTCAAGGAAAAACACTAGTAGGGCAAGGAGAGCGGTAGCGGCTGGTAGATTTATAGTTTCACGGGGCAAAACTCATGTCACGCAGATGGCCGGTTATTTCATGGCTACAATTCTTCAAATAAAAATAATACAAGAGTACAACGCTACAATGGGACCACCGATAGAGGTTTCAAGGAAATGGAACGCTTCAGATAATCCAATGATGGCTCTAAGTTTCAGATAATTTAATCGTGGATCTAACCATAAGTTAAGCAAAAAATCATCGAATAGAAGAGAAGAAAGATAAGGTTTGTTCAAGTACACTACTATTAGAACTGGTTCGTTATCATCATCTACATAGACAGAAAGCTCAATTATCAGACTTTACGCTTTTCTCCGAGTTTTCAAAGGTGGGGGCCTAAGTGAAGGAAAAGTAAAAGTGGGCTCTGAAACAATTGGGAGGGTAAAAGCTTCACTTCCGTCAGCTCCGCTTCCCCTACCCTGCAATTAGGTTCAACGTTTACGTAAGAGGCTTCATTTTGGCTCAGGGTCAACCTCTGTTCGCACATTTGAACGAGAGGGTCGCATTTGGGCAATGGCGCACCAATTTACTCCCCTTCCTCCCCAGTCCCGCTAGGCTGTCGTTTCGAAGGAAAAGTGGGCACAGTTGGCCTGTGTCAACTGGTCTGTAAGGCCAAACTGTAGAAACAACCATGATGGTGAGGGTGCAGTGATGGTGGTCGGAGAAGTTGAAATGGGTATCGTTTTAGGGGAGCCTTGTAAGACTGATGATGGCGGTGAGGGTCGCAAAATTTTTGAAAACATGCGAACGTGACGGTTGGCCCTGACCTGATAGTCAGAATCTGGCTAAGCAGGTACATTGCAGCGACATCACCTACCAGAACTATCTGGCGCTTATGTGCTCGAATCCTATTGAAATCCATATTTGATTTCCATCAATCAGATAAGCGGCTAGTTCTGCATAAGGCTCTCTGTAGAGTACACTTTAGCAGTGTCAGCACCCAAAAGTCACTAAGTCAGTCCTATGCACATTCACTAGGTGTCCCAGGTTTTATGTAGAAAGCCCGCAGCCGCGTAAATCCTTGCTCGATTACAATGTCTCTCACAAAAGTAAACGTTTCTTCAGAGGGTCGTATAAGGGCCTCACGTCTTAATTCAGCAGTTTTTAACACACGTGAATCAGTGAGTCGAGCACCAAAAAAATAAACTATATCTGAACCAAGCAAATGGATAATTGTTGGAAAGAATGACGTGTGAAGTCTGCGGAGGAAAAGGCCGCCTCTCAGCCGGAAACAAAAGGAGACCTCTTTTGGATTGCATCGCAGAAAAAGC
>MU883224.1:0-10855 GCA_036418205.1 Ostertagia ostertagi
CTATTTGGATAGATAGCCGCCACGACTTGAGAGGTAAACCACACTCTGAACTAACAATACCGCATTTACAGTAACCCAGAAGATGGCAGGAACCAGCGGTGAGTTGAGAAGAAGCGCACCTGCACCAACGGGGATCGAAGGGTTCACCGGATGGGTGAGGGTCAGCGCCACTGACATGGACTGCCGGCAAGGGGGATTAGCCGAAGATTAGGTGAGAAAATAGGTAGGCGTCCGTAGTGGACGGAGCACTAGAAGACAAATGAAGCCCGTCTGCTCAACCCATACAATCAATGATGACGAATCTGACGATAGAAGAGATGAATCAGAAGCGGATGACGCAAATGCCACAGGACGCTAGTTGTCCAACGAGTAGTCGGTTGCCATTCGAATATTCAAATATCCAAAAGATTGCTTAAATGATATTCCTGTACAAATCCGGAAAAAGTGTGCGAAAATCACAAAAAAATGAAGACGCTATCGCAAAATGCAGGGGCATTCTCTGGGACTAGCCTAGGGAGGGGTAGGAACTTCGGGAAAAATGAAAATTACTCACGCACCGTGGACACTCTCCTCCCCGTCTGAGTCTTATGGTTAGTTCCCACTTTCTCAAAAAGGATCTTTAACGGGTTTCAAATGCATTGCCACCGCAATGCCCCCATATCTTGTTATAGCACCAAAATGAATAAATAAACAAATAAATAAGTGAATAAACCTCTAGTAATTTCGTAGTTGCGACTGACAGGAATAGGTACAGCAAATGGAAGAAGTAGAGAAACGAAAAGTTACAAATCAATCAGAAGGTAATGCATGTAAAAATGGAAGCTAAAAACAGCATTTCAAGTAATCGATATTGATTGAGTAGGACAAAGGGTACAACCGCGTTGCGACCGCACGCATCACTAATGTCCTAATCTCACAACGCCCCATGTAAAAAAAACTGAACGCGGTTTTTTAATACCAAAGGCGTACCGTTCGCGGAAGTTCAAAGAGAAGAAAACTACTGAGATATAAGAGATCTTTGAGAGCACAGAGGTATTTCCCGGGTAGTCAGGTAACGTGCCGATGATCAGGAAGTAGTGAAGACTCGTTTCGCTGGAGCGAGATTCGATTTAGGGAACGCACGAGTAGCGTTGGTTGTTTGCCTTTCCTGCGGTGGAGATTGACTATTCATTCTGGTAGACCTTGGGACACTTTTTGAATATGGACCTAATAACCTGGATTCCTGCGCGGAACAACATTGAGGAAGGGTCACGCGAATTCCACTAATGGAACTGACCTCTTCTTATGGTTGTCCCAATATTCGCATGCATGTTCATGCGTCGGCGTACTACATACTCACGCGGGGGAGCGCTGTGCCATTGTGGTGACGCCTAGCACCCATGACGAATCTCGGTCCGGTCAATCAAACCTTCTAGCCTTCCGGGGACAGTCACTGGGGATAAGATACCTTCTACTGATTGCTACTACACCTGTCGGAGACGACAGAAGCGCTGACATGTACATCGCGCTAGCCTTCGAGATTTATTGTACATGACAAATGCTCACCAAATACCATTGCGATTACATATAAAAGTCGAGGGCGCGGCGCTTTCCAAAAAGAGAAGGATCATTGCAGGAGCTTAAAGGAATCTTCCACGGAAAGAGTGATCATTTTGTCTTGTGTGTAGGATTAGTATTATCGAAACTAACGCTTATGTTCCGTTCTTTTTGCTATGCTCATGAGGCTAGGGGCCTAAGGTATCGTTTTTCTGTGGTAATGGAGGCGGAGCTTTTTCCGTGGAAGATTCCTTTAATCTGCCTTTCGGAATACCGTAATCAGGATACTAAACTAGTTGTAGTCAACGTAACACTTTGAAGCATGCTGCTCGTCTTATTAAGAAAAACTCGAAGTGAATGCGCCTCGACCTCGTCGAGCTGCATGTTTCCCACTAATGGAAACAGGTGTAACCAGGGAGATTCAATCAAGGTGGCGAGCTAATCTCAACCTTGATATTGTCGAAAACCCGTCCCATATTCGAAAATGAAAGATATGGAACTCTGTTCGAGCCAACACATTGGAGTGCAAAGAAAAGTGCAAACGAGCGTCCAAAAGTCGGTCAAGAGGATCATTGAAGTCACATTTTCGGCAATCATCTCTATGGACCATTGAGCAAAGTGTTTTTGTCGAGTGTGAATCGCTTCAATGGGGCAAGAGGTCGAGATGAAATGCGTATGTGCGGGGGAGGAGGGACTGTTCCGAATAGCTACGTAGGTGTGAGTATGTCAAACAAAGCAGCAAGAAATTTTGTAGAGAAGGATGCGAGGTGCGGTAGCGAGAAGGAAGACTATTTTTAAAATATCCGGCCACCCGAGACAAAGCATTAGTAAACCGGAGCACTATAACTGAGTTCCAAGAAATGTAGGAAAGGAGCAAAGAAAAAAATAGGTAAAATGTAGGTAAAAAGGCAGGAATAGGAGGAATGACAGTTAGCTTATTTCAAGGAAGCAGCCGTGTCAATATTTGATTCCTGAGCTTCTTGATGAAAATCACTTCTTAATAGGCCTCCAAAGGGGTATTTCTGCGGTACCTCAAGAAGATCTGACACGACTGCTTGACCAAAGCTAATTATTAGGAAAATATGTGGATTTGAAGTACATATTGGAATCGTTGCCCTTCAATCCCCCATCTCCTTTCATCGTTCCCTTTTTTCCATTCAGATCTACTTATTACTTCCGAACAAAACTATTTAAGACTGGATGACCTTCGCATCAGCTGGTCTCCGTATTTTATTCCCGCTGCGACGCAATTTGCATTCAAACAATCACAGCTGTTCTTCGTGAAATCAATGCATGGCTGCGTTCAACAGACACTGATCAAATTCTAATATGTCCATCCTCCTCCTATTTACGCCTGACGGACATCGAAATAATCGAGTATTTTCTCAGTTCTTATTAGCTTTGTTCTTTTATAGCGGAGCATTTCTGACCGGATGGCTTCAGATAGTCTTTGGCCAGAACTAACGGAGTGAAGGTGATTAATTTAAAAGAAAAACAAAAATTACGTCCCATTGAGATAAGTTCAAGTTGTGGTAAACCAACATAGGATTCAGACAGGAGGGGACAGTTCCTGTTTAGCAGTCAGAGCTAAATGTGAAAATAGAACGGAAAGAGACGCACATGTGCGCTGCGGGGGGCCAGTCTGTAGGAAAGGCCGACTAGACTATTGCCTGATGGAGAGAAAAGGTTCCGGAGTTTTTTTCTCACTGTATCATTACGCTTGCCCTTTTCCTGTAAAGTTATTACGCCCTTGAGTCCTCTTCCCTCTGAAGCTCCCTCAAATGAGTTTCACAAGAATGCTGGGTTGTGAACAAAACTTTCGCCCCAGACGGGACTCGAACCCGCACCTCTTGCTTTCCGGGCAAGTGCGCTACAAGTTACGCTACCGGGGCACCATTTCATCCCAACTAAAAATGATTGTCTCCGTGAGTCTGACGTGCCCCGCCCCCGCCCACCCGAAGCCACATTGCGCCAGAAAAGATAATAAATATAATATTAAAAGGAAAGCTGCAAGCGAAGATTTTGTAGTGCAAGGCGATAGAAGGCAAGTGAGGAGTTGGGTTCAATTGTTGGCCCGATCTTTGACCAGATCCCAGTCGCATTGGCCCGTCACTCGTGCCTGAGAAACGGGATTATCTGATATTTTAAACAAGAAACAGATGTTTACGAGAGAAATAAGCGCGGTGACGACGACAATCATGCGGAAGAATGGCAATTATTACCGCCACGGAACACATGTGCATCAGGTCAGGGCAGCAGCGCAACCCCCCCCCCCTCTGCTGGCGGGCGGGGTCATGCCGATGTGAGCGCTCACCTCACCACCGCTACTCTTTCGACGATTTCTCGTCTACATCTCACCGCTCATGCAGTCTATTTCGTCTGACCTTGCCACTTCATGATGTTACTGTCTGCCGGCGGTGTCCGCCAGTCGTATGACCGTGTTCATATGGGATTCCGGCGATCACAAACAAAAACCGTTACGAAAACATTTTCCGATCCGTCGGAAACATATTTCCCGAGAAATCCTCGTGGAAGGCATTATTGATTGTGGGAATATGAAATCTTTTTTGAAATAATTGAGCCAGAATGCTGGCCCTAGTTGATTGATAGGCCATTGATGGCCCTCACGGTGGCAGCTCGCAACCAACTCAAACCAGCTGTTCTACAGGCGGCGACCTGATTGGAATCGAAACACTTAGGCACCGCTACGCACCAAAATTCTGGTTCTGGTGCGATGCCAGATCAAACTTCCCATCTACCCGCTTTTTTGGTGTAACACGGTAGAGCCGTGTGAGGAAGCGACGACAGGAGGCTCTGAATGGAGTTGCACTCTCTGGAGGACCTCTCAAGGCAATTACCTCGCGAAGTACCAGTAATGCAATCATCTCAAAGTGATGGCCTGTCATTTACATGTGCTGCAGAAGCGATGATTGCGATGAAAAACTACTAAAAGGAGAAGAACAGCCTCACAGAAAACAGCCGAAACGTCGCGCTTAAGTAGTTAAGTAGTTCGCGCAGAAAAGTGCAATAGAAAACTTACAAGGGAGGTCTTTCAGGGCAAGGTGCGCTTTTTCAAAACGGTTTTGTGCATATTGTAGGGACGCATGTAGGGAACGCAAAACCATGTTTCATTTTCGCTGAACGGTTTTAGCAGTACCAAAAAAGAAGCATAAGGTACTGTTAAGGGTTCGATCCCCCGTGGCGACTAAATTTTGCATTTGGGTTGGCGCCTACGGTTTGGTGCCAAATCGCGCTAAATATCAAAATCAGATGTCAAATTCATCGTCAGGACCATTTTGAAGCCAACAAGTGGCCGCCAACCTTGATTGCAAAATTTAGTCGCCGCGGGGATTGAACCATCGAAGAGTATTATTCACTCACTTTTTTGGTGCTACTAAAACCGTTCAGCGATTGTTTTGCGTCGGTTCATACGGATCGTCCGCATACCAACATGTACTAACCTATTCCAAACAAATGCGCCTTGCCTTGATAAGACCTCCTTTAACCGCCTTTGAACGACCGCCGTTATGCATGCGTCACTTCACTTCTTTTCAAATTTTTTCATCAGTAATTATTAACTCTACAAAAATTCTATTTGTAGTAATTAGCGCATTATTTCGCGGATTCGATAATGTATATGTGTGCTTTTGAAACATGAAAAATGCTGAAATAAACCACGAAAAACGAGCCGCCACCGAGCGAAAGTGTGGCCCACCGGCGGGCCACACGGTCGTCAAAGGGGTAAAGCCAGCGAACAGCACGTGTAGGGAGGGAATACCATGACTGTCAATTTGGCTCGCGCCCGAGCTCGAAGGCCCTATCAAGATCCCTGGGTAAAGCATAGCGTAGCGTACATATAGCGGCGTTGTTCATTCCAGCGTAATGAAGTGGATGAGCTTATTTCCTTTATAAACACTAGGTAGAAGAGGCGCTTGCCAGTTGGAGGCATTCTTATACCATGTTTAGCCCTTTGAGGGAAACGAATCTGTCGATACGCTGGGCCGTGAATAAAGTTTCCATTTAAAAACCTCTGCGGCACAAAAGCACATTAAAATAAATATCAATTCCGAGGTTCCATGAAGAAATTTGGAATTTTCTGGGTAAAGATCCCAGATCTACTTACTCTGCATAGGGCGGCAAAAAAAGCTGTGACCCAGTTGGAAAACAAAATAATTCGAAACATATCTATCAACGTAGTAGGCTGGAATGGTGAGTTTTATGTCAGTGAAAAGATAAAACTAAAGGAAAATGAATAGTATTTCTGAGGTCAGTGTAAAAATAGTATGTCAAACTTTCGAGTTACTGATGCGGAAAATTCACTCACTCGACGCGGAAGTGAGTAGAACACGCCATTGTTGTTCAGCATCGGTTGACTGGTTGAGTTCTGAAAGCAAATAACTTATATATGAGTCGCCCATGAATGTTCCTCTGAAAACGTGAGGGGTCGGAAAAATTCAAGCTTGAAACTCGAAGGCGATACTGCTAAAAGTGGACTATTAGTGAAGCATATGAATGACAGCGTCTTCAAAAGGTACTCTGGCTATCTGGGCCAATAAAAATTCAGTTTTCGGATAAAATCCTCGAAAATCGGAATAAAGTAGCTCCAGGAAGATTTGCAGACGTACAGAATGATAAGAAGAGATATCACTTTGTATCGAAAAACTATCTTCGAAGACCATAAATTTCAAAAATTTCACGTCAGACCCTTCTCAGTGAAGAGCCTCCTGGGTTACCAAAATAGTGCGGAGTTCATCTGAGAAAAAGCATTCGGACCACTTCATTTCTTGCACATCCTTTTGCGAAAAAACCGCGTGATCAAAAGGTGCTGGGAAGGTGGAGGAGTTTCCGAGTAGATCGACCTCTTTGGGTTGCGCCGCGCATTTTAGTTTCACTAAGGTGGCATTGAAATGCGGTATAGTCCATGCAATGCTGGCGGGGACTGCTGATGCACAAATCAGTGCTTTTAATTCTGCCAGGCAAGTCTGGTCTCAAACTGACCACAGAAAAGATGGAGCTTGCATGAACTGGGCGAAATTCGTAACGAGAATGTTCCTCCCTTCCTGCTCTCAAACCTTGCGCGTGGGAAAAATCGCATTAGTCATAACATCATTTCGAGGGGTAAGCGAAATGACTAGAAACCTTTACAGGGTAAGATGAGTGTCAGAGTGGAGCTGGCCCAATGGTGAAGGGTTCTATAAACCTCCGAATCCCATAGGTCAGACTTCGCTCAGACTTACAGAGTCGCGTAACTCCGCCTCATCTTATGGTTATGCATATTTCTGCAGTTGTATCTCAACTATTACGTCATGGAATATTATATACCCTCTTTTTGGAAAACGAGAAGGGTGTCGAGGGCAGAATACGCCACAAGTGACGAAGGTTAGGAGATACGTGGCTTTCTTTCCTTTTTTCTGGAGCGTTGTCATTTAGGTGTGTGGTCTGCACTCGACGCTCTTGCTCCTTGAGGTAGATTGTAGAATGGTACCTATTTCGTCGCATGGCTCAGAAAACCCATGCCGAGCCTGGGAAGGGACATTGGAATAGCTTCGCAATGGGTGATAGAATCGAGGTATGTGGCGAACTTTAAGCGCATTAGTCGACCTCAGCGACTTCGCCCCTCATATCGAGTAGAAAATGGAAAGAGTAAATGGTTTATTCGTACTCAATAGATGGTGAAGGAAAACGAAGACGATTGAAGCTCCCGATCGTTACAAGTCGGCGGGGTCTGCGTAGTTCAAAGCTAGCTTAAACTATGGTTGGGACGAGGATTGAGGTGCAACTCATAGGAGCGTTGGTACAACGGCCAGTAAACGCAGTCAACATTGGGCTGAAAATTTCACGAAGAGCGTTTTAGAAAAGAAGGTTCTGGACGTTTGGGAAGCCGCTGGATGCTGCTTATATGCCAAGACGTGCACTGTCAGGCACACACCGGGTCAGAAATTAGCGTCGCTATCCTAACGGTAGTTTGTAAAGGGACATTCACCCCGAAACCGGATCCGAACATGCAGGGGTATGATTGCAGGATTAAAAAAACCCCTAGGTGATTATGCTCTTCAGTCAACCGTGCCTGATAAGATCTCGTTCCGTGCCCTGGTAACGATATACTTCTGCGTGGAATTGAAACGATAATTTAATGCGATGCATTGGTAAAAGATGTCGATATCCCTGTTCTCAGCCTAGCTCAACCAGACTTGATATCTCAGTTTCTGAGTCAGATATCACACCTAAATAAGCTCGACTAATCGTCAAGAAGCATCTGAAATGAGTATGACCAGGTTGCAAAAACAAGTACGACTGACTACGCATTCAATCGTCTTGCATACGAGTAGGTTCATAAGTGCACGGGCGTACTGGCTAAACACTCTACAGCGCGTGACGGATAGTGCCGCATTGCTCTCACGTGCTTTACAGGAATATGGAGGGTGGTTTTCAGCTTTGAAATTATGACGGCTTGGACGGTTTGCCGGTGTATTGTACTTTCTCAGTGGTCCTGCGGCGAATGACTGAGAGATCAGGCGATGGTGGGAAGGGGGTTGGGGGCACAAAATCCAGAATGGCACGCTGCGAGCCTTTAAGACCAAGCCGTTGGAGGAGAGGCGGGCTCAGATGTTAGTGGGGCTAATTGAAGCTGCTGGCTCAGTGTCTGGAACATAGAGTAATGAGCCGCTCTTTGAGAGAGATTGTTTAGGCTGGAGCATAATATTGAGACGGTCAAAAGGGCCGAGGTTCTATAGGCCGTTAACGGCTAGGTGCCAGTAAATGAGGAGCTCAAGAAATAGAGCTATATCCCTGCGTCTGCCAAACCTGTTTGTAGCTTCTATACGAAGTTATACGATCAATGTAATACAACATTGCGGTTTTCAACCACGGAATGCGTTGTAGAATGTCTGATGAGATGGGATATGCAATAAGAGCAGATTACCTTGTTATCGGAAGGAACATCGCTCTAGTTCTTATAATGCAGAAAAGAAAACAGGTAAAAAGAGAACAGTTATAGATAACCTAATTTTTGAAAGAGGCACAGAATCAGGGTTATGGAGAACACACTCAGGACATAGCATGGCGAGAAATTTCGTAACCCTGCAGTGCAGGGGTTTTTCAGACGAAAAAAGTGGCAAAATGTCGATGAGCCGCCCTTCAGGTGAGAGAGCGCAGGCGGGAGCATTGAATTGAGACGGTTCCAAGGTTACATCATTAAAATTGTGAGGCATAGATAACGTTGATTAATTATGTGTAAACAACTCTCCAGATCTTAGAAACGGTGGGCATCGCAGAATTTCTGAAATATTTGGCTTCATCGCTGCAGCCGAACTCGAGAATTCGGGATCAATCGTATCGAGT
Organism: Ostertagia ostertagi; assembly: GCA_036418205.1. Classification (NCBI taxonomy): domain Eukaryota; kingdom Metazoa; phylum Nematoda; class Chromadorea; order Rhabditida; family Trichostrongylidae; genus Ostertagia; species Ostertagia ostertagi. Next base: position 8,878 of record MU883224.1, read on the forward strand.
CAGCGCTTTTGCCCTCCTAGCCGAGTCTGGTACCTACCAACCGATGCCCAAAGGGAGGAAAGTCTGTTTGAATAGAATGACGGAGATCCAGCATTTCATCCTAAAGAGCGTGTACGTGATAAGCAGGCCATTTGCCACTGAACCAATTTCGCACTATCCGGCTGAGAAAATCAACAGCACTCTTTATATATCGCTTGGGAACCGAAGGAGGCCGTCACACGGCCGAGAAGGCAGAGGCGCAGAGGGCGGTCAGCGAGACGAGCTGCATGGTCGTCAAGTGGGTTTGTGGGCTTACTAATGGTGAATCTATTTAAACTTGATGCGAAGTCACTGTGCACGCGCTGCGAACTCTGGCCTGACCGTCTAGCTCGCTGCTTTCTCGCCGAGGCAGAGCTCACGGTTTCGGAGTACCAATCTGGATTATCTCAGCTACTTTATCACACGTGGGCCGACCAAGTGCTTGCCTTTATGAGATCGACATGCCGAAGGACTATTTTTTGTATGAGGCATGCACAAGGGGGTAACCGTCGTTGGACAACTTTTGAAATTTTACGACCCACCACCCACCCTCCTTCTAGAGGGCATCAATACGAGCGCTCCTCATAGCTAACGCCTCACGATCATCCTCCACCACCCTCGCCTGCCATCGCCATCATAGGGGCGATTCCATAGTACTTGATTGAGACCAGTCGACACAGCCCAAACTTTGCGTTCACTTTCCCCTCTACTTGCCCATCGAGCCGACGGTTGGGAGGGAGCGAGGAGGGGGAAACCGCAAACATCCTCTCACTTACCACACCGTGAAACGGCAAAATTTTAGCGCGCCAACCAACTGCATCATCACTTCCCTTACTGTAACATTAACGCTACCTCGCGAAATACGACCCCCCCCCCATTTTCCACCCCAAATACGACCCCTCCACCCCCTCGTTGGACTTTGTCCAACGACGGTCCATGCATCTGAACTAGATCAGGATCTGCGAGCATCTAATGGGTCTCAATTTGAAGAGCTCATTATCATTCCACATCACTAACGAACGATTTAAAGGAAAGTTGAAGCCCAGATTTTTGGGGCGAGTTACGACTGCAGAGTACAGAAGGAGATAAGGAATGCGAACAAGAATCGAGTGACTACAGTTGGAAGTGATGGGCGAACGAAGTGGGAAACATGATTTATTCCTCGAATTATCTACTTTTTTCTTTTCCACTACGATATGATTAATGAGTCCTCTTATTCATGCTAGCTGTGCAAAAGTGGGCAACTCATCTTAGACATGAAACGACGCGATTGCAATTCGTGCAAAATTCCAGTTTGAAAAGAAGCGCAGCTGAAGAAACGCCCCTGGCAAATGTGAGATGAGCAGCGTTTTTGAAATTGGTTCATACGCCGTTCAAGTTGAGAAACCGTCTGGAAATTTTATCAATTCAAAAATCCAGAAAATACTCTGCTTTGAAAACTGGCCAGAAAGCGCCACGCACGCGATCCAATCATGAGCGCTGCAGTAGAGGATTTGATGGGTGATACAGATTTCCCATTCGCTCCTTCAAACCTTCAAAATCAGAAGGGAGAACGAACGTAAGAAGGAAGTGAGACGGATCAAAAAGCGTGAAAATCTGTCCGCTTCAAAAATTGCACGCGGGGCTTGGGCGTATGAAACGCCACACTTCACGGATTCAAACCTGTCCAGTCCAGCCAAGCCTCCTATCGAACCGGGGTCGCACTGAGCTGTACTGGAGCTTGACTGGAAAGACATTGGTCGAAATCACGGAATAATCTGCAGATGTAATTTTGCAGGTTGAATACAACTCCTAAGATTGACTCGAGGTTGGTCCCTCCTCCTACTGTATCTAAAGGAGCAAATGGCCTATAAGATGACGTAGTCGTGCATCACCCTAAGCCCATGTGACCATCCTGTGACGCTTATTTATTTATTTACTTGTTTATTTATAACGCACTCAAGGTGCGTCATCAATAAAC
>MU883225.1:0-11703 GCA_036418205.1 Ostertagia ostertagi
TAGCGGACGAGTTGCAGCGCGTACTGTAGTGATTTCGCGTCAAGTTAAATAGAATGTACCATGTACGTCCTACATCGCACAGCACGCGCTGCGACTCGTCCGCTGACTCTGCCTTCTTGCCGCGCGACGGGCCTCCTGTCGGGTACCCAGGACTTCACTGATCACGCAAGAAGTCTCAAAGGGTCACGTAACAACTTCTTTGCATAAAATTTCGATAAAATAGTTCAATTGTTAAATGGACGATTGACTCACGCAATGTCGGTGAACATTCCGGTTTGAATGAAAGATGGACAAATTGTGGTGAATTGGATATTCCGTTTCCTTCTCGAATACGTTTCATTCTCCAGAGCTTCCTGTAGAACAGCCAGGGTTGATTCACAGGAAGGATGGTTTTTTTTGTTGGATCAGACATAGCGATGAGGAAAATTTTCAAATTGCAACACTAATCTAATTTCGTCTATCTGCTTCGTATATTCCAGCTCCTTGTACTTCCCCAAACATCCCTTTGAGCGGCAAGGGGGGGGGAGGGGATCATAAGGCCGATGTCAGACTTTGCGAATCGCGCGATTCGCTAGCGTCCGCGGTCGCGTTGCGGTACCAGCCAATTGAGTGATTCACTGGCCGCGACGCGACCGCAGACGCTAGCGAATCGCGCGATTCGCAAAGTCTGACATCGGCCTAATAGAAGAGAACCTTCGAGAGTATTATTCTCCTTCTGTTATTTTACACAACCCTTTTGGAAACGTACCCTGGACGATGACTCCAAAACCCTGCGGAGGCCAAACCCGACGCTCAAAATTTCCTCAGTGAAACCTTCACAATCTTTGGACAGCCTGCTGCCTTAATGACATAAATCTACATTTGATGAGCGCGAAAATAGCCTTGATAAAGAGAGTATGGTCACATTCATTACCTGAAATCCGAAGGCACCGAATTTCGACGCAGTGTAGTCCACGAGATCTAAAATTCAAAAATTTCAGCTTCAACCACTGTCTAAAAATTTCAAAGACAGGATCAGATCCTTGCAACGCTTAGCGCAAGGGCTGGAGATTACAGTATTCGCGCCAAAACTTCAAAAATTCATGCTAAACGCAAATTTAGTAGTTCGTTCATAGCCTAGTATTCTGAAAGCTGAACGCAGCGCTGAACCCAGCTCATCAAGCCGTATAGACGGTTCAAAGTCCTTCTGGAAAGCTTCAATGAGTTATTCATTCTTTTTACCACATACTATAACGCAAAACTGTCTGTCTGTCTGTCAGTCTGTCGGTCTGTCTCTCTTAATGTCGTTTGTCTGTCACGGAATTCGCACTATCTGGAAAACCATCCTGAGAGACCACATCAAGCTGGGTATGAGTGATTCATTGCCTAAGAAGTACAAAACCAACATCAGCCATCGAATCAGACCCACACGACCCCTCCCAAACCGCAAGTACGATTACAGCTCTAGCGGTCGCTAAGCCTAGGTTGGAGCATTGCGCCGCCCCAAGCCCATTGAGCCCGCCCACCGTCCTACGTGATCTTCCAAACAACCACCTGGAACGCTAGATGTTAAGCCGTTGTTTGGAAAGTCGTAGGGGAGTATTTAGCGGATTTCAATTGCGAAAATCGACATCAAAGCCTATCTTACGACATTTTGGAGAACGTTGTCATCATTCTAGTGAGAAGAAAAAATTTTAAGATAGGAAGCAAACAAAAAAAGCACAGGAAAATAGAAAAAATAGGGAAACTAGAAAAATCAGTTTTCATTGCTGACTTTTGTGGTCCGTGTCGGTTGATGGCACAAAGCCAACAGTTGCTGTAGACATGTCCAAACACGTATTTCCAGCACTGGTTCGTGAGCGACTAACGAAGAGGGTTTTCTAACTTGGTAGTTCTTTGGAGATATTTCCTGTATTTTTTTCCATGTACTCTTTCATCAACTCAGCACCCAGGCTCTTCCTACTCGACCAGGGTCCCTCGTTTTGTCCCGGAGTTTGCCTTTAAGTTAGACGCTGTTTTTCCAGAATACCCGCCACAAACCGACTTATAAAAAATAAGACGAATTCGCGTCTTCTCGTGAATTTTTGAAATTTTGGGACGAGTTCTGTAACTGTAGCGAATTTGTGGAGTCTAATGACTCACCCCTGGCTCCAACAATTCCTGCCAAAGAACAAACGCAGACAATGTGTCCGGTGTCTCGTTCAATCATTTCAGGAAGAAATGCCTTCGCCATCTGAACTGATCAACAAAATAGTGGATCAAATATATTACATGTCTTATTTTCTTAACTTACCCAAAAATGTGAGAGCATGTTCACTTGAATTGTTTTCTCGATCGAATCATCAGATTTGGAGAGGAAATCGCCAAAATCGCGAATTATCCCGGCATTGTTTATGACGATGTCGACAAAACCGATCTCGGTGATGACTCGTTTCGCTGCTTTGTAAATTTCATGCCTTTGTGATACGTCCACCCGGAAGGCGTACGCCTGGAAGTGTTCTGTCGCAAAGAAGGTGAGGTCCCTGTTTTGTACGCATTCTTTGAAGGCAGGATGCGAAATTGGTTCATCAGATATAACGAAAGAAATGTGTGGTTTCCCAGACCAGGCTATATTTTTGGAAAGGGTGAACAGTGCGGGGCCCAACTGGCCCACAGTTCACCTCGCCATGCCCACGCAGGCTGTCTAGGAACTACAAATTGTCGACTGCCTGTTAGCTTATCTTTGTTTTCAGAGCAACTTTTGGGTTTTATGTTGCCCAGAATAAGAGTCCTGGACAGCACATCAGTAAACCCTGATTGTTAGCAAGGGATCAAATCTCTGATCAAGGGCAGAACACGCAGAACAACCCGATGCTGTTGCACGTAGGAGGTCGAATGCGTGGTAATTCGGAACGACAATGGGTTATACGTGGGCGTCCTCTACACCTAGAAGGGACAGGAACTTCGATGAAAATGAGAATCGCTCACGCATTCTGGAGTCTCTCCTCTCTCGCTTGAAGGCTCAGTCTTAATTCTAAGGAAGAAAGAGATATTCACGCGGTTCCAAATGCGCACTGCACCATTATGTCCCCGTACCTTGCGATAGCCCCCGACAATGACGACGACAGTCATTTGATTTTTCCCTTCCACTCTTGGCAGGCTGTTGGCAGGTGCAATTCGTACAACTAATTATACACACTTTGCTCAAATAACAGGCAAAGCGTGACATTAAAGCCACGGGTCGGGATTAGGTGCCAAGAAGTAGTCCATCCCAAAGTGAGAGAGAGGGGTTCTCAAGCGCAAAGAGGCGCGACAGTGTCGACACTCAAAACGAGCGGCAAGGTGCAAAGGCAGTGCCTTGTCCGGCCAACGTTGCAATCCTTTCCAGTCGCGACATACGTGTCTGCGCCCTCTCGCGTACGACGTGCTCTCTCGCGTTTTCCCTCTCCTCGCAGCGCTGTGTCTCTCCGTCATACCACGGCCGACCTCACAAGGGAATTTCAGTGTTTTCTATGGCGCTTTTTGCTTTTTCTTCCCACTACGTTCCTCATCACACTTCTTGCCTAATTTTCGAATAAAATAACACGCCAACTCGATCCCGTGCCTTTGAAAAATCGAGACAGAGGTGCTTTTTCTCTCCTGCTCACCTCACAACCCAAATCCTCGCACTGCCTTCTCGTTTCCTCGTTGCCTTGTTCATCAATGTCCCACAACACCAGCTTACAACCGGTTCTAGCAAACTTCAGCGCAATTAGTCGACCGAGACCATTTCCGGATCCAGTGACCAGCACTACCTGGAAACTGTGCTCATTGAGGGAGCTCAGAGGGAGAGCTCTGCACACTCACCTGGCCGTCGATCCGCTTCCGTGTAAACAAACATCGTGGACCAAAGTTGCTAACGAAGGCGGTGATTACTTCAGAGATCGCGAGCAATACTAATTTAAGCAGAAACCTCACTTGAAAGAACAATTTCGCTGAAAAATTGAGGCTATGAGATCTAATGAAAAAATTTGGATAAAAAGGATAAAGCATTTGCCGTTGATCAATCCCGTCTTTGGGATGCGGCACGCATTCTACTTCCATTTGTACATTCGCAGTGGCGTGGGAGCCGATGTACAATAAAAAATTGGCTTTTTATATATGATTAAACTTTTCTATTTGTAAAATTAAAACTGTTTTTGTTTTTGTTTTTCGATCTCAATATTGTTATGTGTGTTTCATTCAAAATTTATTCAGGGGGTGGGACTCAAAGAGTTAGTTTAGTCTCCGTTTCGCACGTGCCCTATTCAACTCAGGCGTTTTTGTGCTCCCAGACAAGTCTTGGTCACCATATTTACAACCGACTAGCCCGAGATGAATGCTTGGTAGATCCAAGATTGATCCGCAGCCCTCGCGTGTAAACCGTGCCACACGCCATTACAATGCTTATCGCCTCAAGCATCCACACAATTTGGATAATACATGCATGTACACATTTGTCTACCCCTTTCTTACCGCATTTAGTTCTTGAAGAGCTGTCTCTACTTTGTAGTAGCATACGCCACAACAAAATAGCTTCCTCGACCGTTTCATGCTTAATGTCCACTCGGAAGAGTTTATTTGCTAGGCACTCAATAGAGTTTATTCTCAAAGCTTTTTCATATACACATTGTATATGTAGCTACATATTCAATCAGAAAAACTGATGAATAACTCTTATTGACTATGTGACGCCGCAGTGTATACGTGGGACGCAAAGAAACGATGGGCCGGACATGTGGTCAGACGCATGGATGATCGGTGGACCACACGCGTTACGTTCTGGTATCCACGAGACGTGAAGCGCACACTTGGCCGTCCTGCAACACGATGGAGAGACTCCCTGAAGAAACTTCAAGAAGATGCGGGCCAACACTGGGCCCAAACCGCTCAAGATCGTCAAAAATGGAGGGAAGCGTGTGCTCGCCGCTGAGGATCATCGGCTGACAACGAGCATCCAAGTATCCAAGTAAGTAAATATGTAGCTACATTGACTCGATATAGTAATGGTGTCCTTTCAATAATTTAGCCATAAAAGTTTCCCGGCGCGTTCAAAAGGGCACTAGCTCGCACATGGTCATGAACTGAATAATATTAGGTTGTAAAGTCTTTGCGCATTTGTCAACTTTTTTCAGTACTTTTTTTTTCCTTTAGTACGGTCAACATTTGTCAAATGCATACACCACCACCACATTCGTCAAAAACACTGCTCTTTCGGCATGGGTAACTTACTGTTACGTGTTTTCAAAATCTCTCGAGCTTCTGAGAACTAAGATTCCGAAGTCCCTCCGAGGTGTTGCGCATCATCGACTGCGCTTCTCCTTCTCGGTTTGTCTTCGTACTGGCACGGTGGTAGTCCTGTCTATTTCAGGTTCGCTGAACACACCAGCGTTTAGTATCGAGTTCCGTAAAGAGTCACTGCACTTTATCCCTGAGTAATTTTTTTTCCTGGTCCTTTCGTGGACGAGCATTGCAGAGAGAAAGTGAACTTTGCCAGATTTTCCATGGGCCATGCCAGTGAACCGATCAAATTGGGCAACGTTATTGTTCCCCAATTAAGCAGTGGAGCGCTATGTTTGCGGAGCTTTCCGTTACGGAAACACCTGCGGCATCACGAACTCTCAAAGTTAACGCCCAAGTGGCACTTCTGGAATTGAGGTTGGAATCCTTTGTTCTATGCGACCGAGCCGGTCGTGGTTTCCTGTGTGATTTACGTGACGATCTCACTTCTTATTACCACCTAACCAAGTTGTCGGGTCAAATGAGAGACTGTGCCGCCTAAATTCAAGTAATCTTAATCGCAATTATTTTAAAAGGTATCTGAAAGGCGCAACAAGGCAGTAAGAAACGATTTTTCAGCTTCGAACACTGCGAATCGCTACGGCGGAAATGCTGTGAAGAGAGCATTGACCACCGCTCACCCACGATTTACCGTGATTGTTTCAAAACAATCCCAAAGAAAAAAATGCAAAAAAATTGTCATGTGAGGATTCGAACCACGGACCACTTCATAACCCCTTTTGGTATTCAGAAGGGCCGCTCAGGAAAAATGAACTATAGTTCAGTGTTCCATGCATGTACCCCTATATCATGCAAAAAACCGTTTTGAGAAAAGCTTGGCATTTCCTGAAAGACCTTCCTCGTTAGTTTCTTATTTGAGAAAGCTTGGCATTTCCTGAAAGACCTTCCTCATTAGTTCCGATTTTTATTTTTTCGGCCGTTCGAGGTTGATAGGTGGAACATTTATTCAATCAGTCCTAACGTTTCGACAAAATCGTCGTCTTCTGAGGCCTAAACGCGGTTCAAGGTTAAGATCGTGATTCACGATCTAGTTGACCAAGCGCCTTATCTCCTCTAGCGGTTCCGACGTCGGAAGTCCCACCGAGAAACATAAGCAAAACGAATTTCGAACTCACCCAGGGTTCCACCGTTTCTGCGGGGATCTTGCTCTACACAAAAGCATCGGTTAGTAAAAAAAAGACACACCTTAATGGGTGTCCCCCAAGAGGCCCGTCGCGCGGCGAAGGACGAGTCGCAGCGCGTGCTGTGCGATATGAGACGTAGTATGGTACACTCTATTTAACCTGACGCCTAACCGCTACAGTATGCGCTGCGACTCGTCCTTTGCCGCGTCTGCGTCTCTTCCTTCGCCGCGCGACGGGCCTCTTGGGGACACCCACCTAATGTCTTCTGATTTTAGTAATCGTTAGGAGACGCACGTACGCTCTAGTGTCTTATTCGTGATAAGGACAGTGAAATCCGAATTTTCCACGGTTGCAAGAACGCGAGCCGCGTCTGTATTTTGTCCGAGCAAGCCTGTTGCTCTTGTCATGGGGTTTTTTTTCCTCCTGGATCGCTAACCTTCCACATCAGTATGAACATTTATGAAAGCTTTACAATACAGCTATTGTAAGCCGGGCCAGAATTAAACTATCAAGGCAAGAGCGCAAAGAAACAGTATTTTCAATAGAGCATTAACAATCACAAAAGCACCGTCCAGAAATCGATCGGAGATACAAAGGATAGGGTAGATAGAATTAAAAGCGAAATCAATGGGATTCCTGCAGAGAGCAAAGATTCTTTTGTAAATTTTTATCAACATAACAAATTTCAACAACAAAACAATCAACAACAGCACGCCACGCTCACAGAGAATAGCGGCACTACTAGTAACGTTATTAAGCCGCTTGTTCTATCAAACATAAAACTCCACAAAACTCTGTAGACGACATCTTCCACTGAAATTTGCAAGTGCATTTTAGGCAAGGAAAATAATTAAGTAGTATGCGATGGCGTCGAGTCTGACAGTAAGCTCTTTTTGGCAGATTGAACTGTTTCTGAGCTCACTTGACCTAACGTTAGCTGGCGCACCAATTTCTGGCTCATAGGTTAGCTTATAGGAGACCGAATTCTTGAGAGCATCGAAATTAGTCGTGATTCCCCGCAACTCTTCGACACAACCGCACACCACTGCATACGTGCTTGCGAGGAAACTAATGTCGGCGCTATCACAAGAGGCGGGGGCAACCTCCATGAATAAGCCTAGCAAAGGGCAGAAACTCCAGGCAAAATGATAACTTCTCACACACTCTAAAGCCTTCTTAAAGGCATGCCCCAGGATCACATTGGTGTGGCTCTTGCACACGAATGCGAATGTATTGGTGCGAAATGGGCCGGCAGTAAAGAAAAAAGGAAAAGAATCCGTCGAAAACGCTTAGGTTAAGGGCTCACTCACCTTCCTAATCGGCTGTGCTAAGGGAATGAGAGACTAAGCGCGGAGAGGAGAGTATGGGCGAGAGAGCGCTACAGATGAGAGAGCGCCAGACAACAGCCTGATAAGAGAAAAAATCTGCAGCTTCAGCAGCTTACTTTGCAAGGCCCAAGCGCTCTTGTCGGTTGGTTTCCGTGCACGGGAACGCCACATTTGTGATTGTCCTCTAGGGGTCTATACTACAGACCGAAGGGAAGCGTTCACACGACCTCTGCCTGGGTTGTGCCTTTAATATGCCTGAAATTAGCCCTGTTTTCAACGAAAAGGAGATATTGTACGCGGTTCAAAATGTATTGCCAATACAATGCCCCCGTATCTTGTGATAGCTTCAGAACATTTCCTCGTAATAATGAATTAATGAATTAAATATAAATAAATGAATATAAGCAATATATTGAGCCATTATAATGATTTAATGATTCAGTATCGGAAATCGAACAAAAATAAAAAAATAATTATATTTTGAAAAAGTGGAAATGTCACTTGAAAAAAAAACCACTGCAGAGGACGCTGAGCATGAATAATAAACTTGTAGCGCATTTGACATCTATTAAACACCCCCCCCCCGCTGTGAACATCAGACGTCAATGAGCGTGTGAGAAAAAATTTTCAAAGGAACCAAGTATACATACCTATTACGCTTCTAGAATTCATCTTGACTTTTTCAGAGATTTCAACCATGTCCTTTTTCTGCAAAGTCTGTACCTCATTTAAGATAATTTTCCGTAGCTGAACGGTGCAGTAACTCAGGATGAGGCACGAGAGTATGAGATTATTAAAGATACCAAACTTTGAAAATTGGGGAGTGGAAAAACTCTACGCCTTGACGAAATTGCGGGCAACGAGTGAAACATTGTCCGGACTTTCTAAGCGGAGTTGGACCGGTTTGTAATAGAAAATAAAAACAACACCATCTATTGACGTCGAAATTCTACCCAAATGAACATCTAGAAACTGTTGTAAAGTCAGTGTTCAGCAACAAAAACTTAGCAAGATGTAAATGAGTGGGGACGAATCGAAGAGGGCAGTTGGCCAGGTCACGTGATCTTATAGAAGGTCCTTAAATGCTCGATTACATGCACATCCAACCACCCATCTTCCTTTAGATATTTAGCTTCAGGTCTTTGTTATCCTGTCTCCAAGCACGGCAAAAAGTGGAACGAAGCAAGGAAATAATGCTTATCGCATCTGATGCGTCCATCGCAGAAATTATTCCCTTCGAGTTGGGAAACCTGCAAGCTGCGCTGAGGAATTCCATCGTCGTTTCTTTTTCGAGAAATCTTGTCCTAGCACTTTGGTGTCGAAAATGGTAGTCAACAACTCTTTTTATTTCGGAAAAAATCCTCAGAGCACTATCGCAATATAGGGGGCATCGTGATGGTAATGCATTTGAAACCGCGTAAAACATCTTTTTCGATAAAAACGGGTCTAAGCCTTTGGCGGGAGAGAAGAGACTCCAAGGTGCGTTAGCCATTTCCCTGGAGCTCCTGCCTCCTCCTAGACTTAGACCCAGAGGATACCCCGCGAATATTGCGATTGCGCCATCCTTAAGAGTGCAAACTCTTGAAATCGGCATACGAAACCAAACCGGAATGAAAGAGCGCTTTGATGAGGATGTCACTCCAAGTTCTTCCACCCGCGTAGGCACAGAACTGTGAAAGATCGCATAACTCTATCCTTTTCTTAAAGGACGAATTCACGATGAAAAAGCAACCCATTTCAAATTAACCTAGGGATGGTGAGTGGTACACGAAAGAAGGAAGAACCATGAGAAACGGCCCAGAACCCGAGAAATGGGACCCCTTCCTTGCCCGTTGATTCGAGCATTGATGCGACTCTCATCGCTGTGCCCTCTTCAACACTACGCTCTCTCAGCTATCTAATCACTCGCCACGTATTGAACTACGGCGAGTGATCAGATGATCGGTGGGCGGAGATCGCCGGACCCGCCAGCTTTGAGGCATGATAGGTCGCCGAGGTCAAATTTTTCCATGCGAATTGCGCGTCAGTTCGCACCCTCAGGAGGTCCGTGGGTCCCTCAACTAGGTCAGTTTCCCTTTCTTCGACCTTCATTCTAATCGTGAATTCCTCCTTTAAAGCAAGAATACGATTGGAAAAAAAGCCTATTAGAACAAGGTAGAGGTCGTCAGTGGTGCAGGCATGAAGAAATCACCTTAAGAAAGGCGAACCAAAGAAGGATCTCTTTCTGTCATTGCATGCGATTCTTACGGAGCTGTCGGTTCCTCAACACAACACTGTATCTGCCCAAATGGCTAGAGATTTGCAGCGAGTTTAGCCGACGCTGTGCCGGCGTTGCCGGCGTCGGATAGCGGCGCGCGGGGATCACCACGATAAATCCAGGGAGTTAGCGCTCTGCTACGAACTGCGTGCAGTCCACACCTTACGAGTCCCTAAGTTTCCACTAGGCAAGTTTCCTCTCCTCCAGTCCTTCTATCGCGGAATCCTCCTTCACATTGCTGACTTTTTTGACTGCCTTAGCAGTGCCGCACAAATAGAGAAGAAACGGAATCGCAGGTCGCTGATATTTCAAGATTTCCAAGCAGTTACGAAGATTGCTTAGCCGAGATCACTGGAATCCTGTACTGCTACTTGGGAAACTGAGTGCTCTCCAAACTATAGCCAAGTACAATGTAGCATCGGGTGTTACTACCATACACCCATAAAGAAATCTTGGGACGCAAGAGAGGAAAGCTCGTCAACTACTTCCACTCCGACTTCCTTGACAGAAAGTTCACCTGGCTACGTGCCATTCCATGTGCGCCGTTCCACCGGTTTTCCCATTTAAGTTCAACCGCTTCGTTTAGGAAGATTTATATACCACCCGAACCCGATTTATATGGGAACACACAAAAAGCTCCCCACTTCATGTCGTCAAAACCACGACTCGGCCGTTTATGCGCTATCAGTCAGTATGCGAGGCATCTACGGAAAATCAGCGAGACCGCGTTTTATGAAGGGAAACACTGCACGACATTGACAATGACACCAAATCGAGCTGTTCTTTGTCAATTTGAAACTTAACTCGAGTAATCCTTGAAAAGATCGCAGAATCGCTGATTTGAGGCCTTCACGACATTACCACCAAGAGAACGAAAGAAATGGCATTTGTTTTGATAAACAATACGAGAAACGTGACTCCACCCGGTAAAATTTCTGCCGTGGAACTGTTACATGGTGTTATGTTGGTGGCGCCACCACTTCCAGTTGTCTTCTGGAGTGCTGCCAGCAAGAAATTACTTTCGGCTGATCACCCATGGCAAAAAATTTCTTCTACTGCATCAAATTTTCGCGCAGAAACGTTTAGCCTCCACTCTCCGCACTCGTGAGTATGGATTCATTCTCCTTCAACGACGCGTTGGCCGCGCCACCACGTACTTTATTCTACGCGTCTCCTTGACTCCGCCCAGGTGTCCGTGAACTGACCAAGAGGTCTGGTCTTCAAATGCTTGCTCTTTTCAAAGAATGATGTTTATGCATGGCATACCAACTAGCATCACACATAATTCATCCATGCCGAAGGGGAGTACAGCAACTTCTTATGCTTGATTCCTCAACAGGATTGACAAAACATTGAATAAGGGACAGGCGGAAAAGCTTCGAATAAAATTTAGAATGACCGATAGCTTAGTATGACAAACTCAATTCGGTGGTCACATGGTCACGAGGGTTGCTCAGAAATCATGTAACTATTGTGATAACGTATTGCCTTCCTTCTATCAACCAGAAGAAAATGCTGATTATGAGGTAGGAGCGGCGATCGAGCCTTCGAGGGACCACAGAAGTCCTATTCATGAATGAGTACTCTACGTGGGGTCTGCAACGAGTTCACGACCAGAACATCACTAATTTACAAGAAGACTACTAAAGTGGTCGAAAAGGCGCCGGATTAGATAGGGCGATGCCACTTTACCTCCACTTCGCCCTGAAGATTTTCA